>MU622249.1:3104-38197 GCA_025399235.1 Backusella circina FSU 941
ATATTCCATGTGTCTATAGATTCCGACGAAGTGAAAAATCCTCCACAGATTCTCAAGCTACCAGTTTCAATGAAGATAAAGTCTAAAGATATAGATCACTTATCTGGCTGTAAAAAATTGAGAAAGAAACTACAGAAAGAAAAGAAATTGGTTAAACATGCAAAAGTTGTAGAAGGAGAAGCATTACAGAGCAAGTTAGACTTTTATCAAACAACTGATATGGATATACTCAAAAATGCCTATGCAGATTTTGTAAACGCAAGACAAGAAAGTCGCTCTCTGTATTATTCCCATTCAAGCATGAAGGCTACCAGAAAATATGAACTACAGAAGCAAAGGCAAGTCGATGTTTTGTGTTCATCAGAGCGGAAATTCGTGAAGGGGAAGAAAAATCCGTCAATTATGTTTATTGGAGATATAGGATACGGGGTTGGATCACCAAGAAAGGGTCATCTTAAGTATGGTGGCAAGTGGAAGCAAGAAAAGCATTCGAAATATACTCCTGTTGTAATCACAAACGAGTTTAACACCTCTCAGACCTGTCTGTACTGCTTCGAAAAACTAGAGCATCCGCTCAGAAAGGTTCAAAAAAAGGATAAAGAAGAAGCAGTAAGACCCGTCAATGGAGCTTTTGAATGTGTAAATTCAAAGTGCATATTAAACATAACAGGAAGATCCACCATCCCAAGAGATCGACTCTCGGCTTTGGCTATTGACCTAAGCGGCTTAACCAGGGTACTCTTTGGAGCAACGTTCCCTCCATTCGATTATAATATCAGTCAATCCAACACTGAATTGTTTAACCAACGTGCCGCCCTTTTCCGAACAGGAAACAGGGCATGAGCCTGCTGCCGATGGCAGTGTTACCCTCTTAGAGGTGGTAAATATAACTATTTATTATATAAAACAAAGTACATATATACTAATTCCATTATACATTGATATTATCCACTTCCACTTTCTCGATACTTCTACTTCCACTCTCACTCCTTCTGGTAAGTAATACTGAGATCATATCTGACTTTGGATTATCATTAATTCCTATTTTGAATTTATTTGTGCAGATACCCTCACAGTATACGAGTAGGGGGAGAGTTTTATTTATCTAGATCGACATTGCCCATGCTATTGTAACTCAATAATCAACATTCAAAATGCAGACACTGAAGCAAAAGCGCTGCGAACGGACAAGGCAATGAAAGCGTTCTTTTCAAGCTCCACAAGAACGCCTAGTGCAAAAAAGAAAAAGAAAAAAAATCAGCCAAAATTGCAATCACTCTCTTTTATTTTTAGTTTTTTTTTTTTTTTTTCTTAATGCCCCGTCACTCCAAAAACAATACAGCCTCTAGTGTATTCACATACCATGAATCCCATACACTTGAATATGGCACGAAAAGAGTAGGTGCTTTACAAAATAATTAAGAATAGAGAGTATACTAATCCGGTATATATTAATATAGCAACGTCTAGGAAGAGATTCATATAGAGATTACAATGCCTGCTTCCTGTGCCTCCAAGTCGCAAGAGACCCCGTCAGCTGTGGTGAGGGCCACCTGGCCTGTCGTGAATGCATGTATGAGAGCATTCTCCAGCAGAAACAGGACATTAAGCGTGAACAGCGTCAAGTCGATCAAAAACGCCAGGAATTCCAAAATCAAAAGGAATCAGAACAGATCGAGGCCAAACGAGCCCTGCTGGACGATTTTGACAAGACACAGAATAGCATGTTGGGGGGCCGTCATCGTGTTTCTCATCAAGCAGGCGGCAAGGATGAGGAGGATGTGAATAAAGTAGAGAGAGGAGGTACAAAACGTAAATTCGAATTATCAACTGAGGAGATACATGCCATTGCAGAGAAGGATTTGGAAAAGGCAACTATAAAGTTACAGGATGAGAAATCACAGGCTGCTAAACCAAAGCTGGCCAGTTTTTGGGTGGTAAAGAGGCATTTATATATATATATAAATGTATATCAGCTAAAACTGACTTTTGTGCTTTATATAAATAGCCTGAATTGACACCTGCTGCAGGTATCCTTCCTGAATCAATCAAGCCTCAAAAGACCACTGTTCAATGCCATGCCGTAGAAAAGGCCCATCCTTTAAGGTAGATATAAAGTTTTGATGGAGGGGAGGACTTTTTGACGTGTTTCTTACTTTTTTGGAAATAGTATCAAGTCCTTGATTGATGTTCAATTCACAACCGAAGATGGCAAAAAAGAAAAGAATATATGTCCTGCCTGCTTAAAGACATTAACAAATTCATCCAAATTATCTGGTAAACAAAAAGAGAGGGTTTTTTTTTTTTTTTTTTTTACTTTTATATTGACACAATCTTATTTTTAAAAAGTGATGAGAACCTGTGGACATGTCATTTGTAATCCATGCGTGGATATGTTTGTAAAAAAGGCAAAGCAATGTTATGTCTGTGAAAAAAAGATAAAGACAAAGGATATTGTAGATATGAGCCCTGAGGGAACAGGGTTTGCTAGCGGAAGCACAAAGGCAATGGCAGAGAAATTTAATCTTGCTTTCCAATAAAGTTTACCTTCTTTTATTATTATTATTATGTTTTGAACTCCAAGAGAATATCCCGTAACAGACATGTAGTATCTTTGTTTTCAATAGTACTGGATTCATCAGTCTGTCTGAATGCATCGATTGCCATCAACAGCCTACCATCATCGTTTTGGATAACAAGGTTTTGTTCTGGAGGGGACAATCTCAGAAACAGCTCTACCAAATCCCCATGAATCGTAGACTCTTCGCCTCCCGATAACTTGCAATACCAATCTTTAAAATCCCGGGATGATCCCAACAGTGGCATGGTAGGTTCAAACATTAACAGCAAGTCCTGAAGAACGTTCAATAGACGATATAATGTACCACTGATACGATAGACCTGGATCATACCACCCGACACTGTACAGCCGACAATCGGTCTCACATCAGAAGAGGACCAACCTACCAAATGCCCTGCCAAGTGATTCTTGCGAGAATTCAAATGATGTGTTGGCTGGATAGTGGCCAGGTTGGGGTGAATGATAATATCAGGATAATGGAATGAGAATACTGTTTGGAGACGCTGTTCAAATGAGGTATCGTCAGGATCATCATAGAGACCCACAAGACCACCTGATTGACTTGCTCCTACGGCAAGACGCTTGTTTAATAATAACGAATGATGCACAGTGCGAGAGATGGCATCACTGGTTTGGCATAAAAGTAAATAAGAACCCATTTCTAATATATATATATATATATATAATAAAACTCACCTTTTCAAAAACTGGAACGTATTGGTATTCTCATCAAAAGTATAAAATGAAATGGAATCTGTATGTGAAGTAACACAGACAGTACCTTCATTTTCATGAATAGATGTGATCAAGAACCGAAGTGTCTTTTGCGCAACTTGAACAAGTCTATCTTTTTTTGTCAAGATAAAAAATGATATATTTATGTATAAAAAAAATGCCAACTTACTCTCCTTTCACTAAATCAAGTTTGAATAAAAAAAGATGTGTTCCTGCAGACGCCAAAAGTCTAAAAAAAAAAAAAAAAAAGTATAAATGATGGGCTATCTTTACTGTATATATAGAAACCCAAACTTTACCCAGCCGGATGAGGACACATGGCCGATACGCCACCAGGTAACTTCTCCTGTGTCCATACCCGTTTCAATGAAAAGCTTCGTTTCTTTGTATGCATCTTTAACCTAAATAAAAGTAAAGTGCCTCGATCCACCAATGTCTTTGAGACACGCGATGACATACCCGAACGGAACGAATGGAAGGGCTCCTTGGGATGTCCAATACCAATACAGAGATACTTATATGTCTTGCCCTTATGATACACTGGCCATTCTACATAGAGTTATGAGTATCGACACATTCCATTTAAGCCAAATGATACTTTTGAATTTACCTGCTGCTGATAATATCAAATCACTTCTTCCATATTCTGTATCAGACCATACCACTTGACTATTCGAAAGAGGATTCCCACTATAGTGTGGTTTTAGGTATTTCAATATATAAAAGATTCGAGCAAACCCCCCCTTTATTGGCAAACACTTACTTTTTCATGTCGATCAACTGTATGGAACTATTTCGAATATGACCATCATTCTTTGTGGTAACAACAACCGCACAATCCATATTTTTGTCATATATCACCCTCTTTGGTGTCTTGAAAAAAAAAAAGAAGTTTTAATAGATGTCTATATAAAGGCGGAACATCTTATTTATTTACCTCTCCAATCATCATCTTTTCTACATTCACACTGCTCGATGGATGCAACTCATAGATCATAAGCCTTTTCTCTGCCAGCACAATGATTGACTCTCTATTCGCGTGTTCATCTAAATAAAACGGTGCAATCGGGCCAATACGTGTCTTTAATCGAGGCAGCAGCACAGACTCTATACAGAGTCTCTCATGTTGGCTTATCTTCCATAACTGATCAGATACGCCATACACAACATGCTGTGAGCTATATAACTTGACGGGCTGGTATCCTAAGTTGTATATCTCCGGCTCCTCGTTTAATCTAAATGAATTAACATCCAGGCTCGACTTATCGAGCGTAAAACTGAGTAGCGTGCCATAGTGAAGACCTACCAAGAGCACAGGGTCGGTGAAATGACGAGGAGGCTTAGCAAGTAGTGTGGCGGAATAGGCAACAGCTATTTCCTTGGACAATAGTGAAGCTAAAAAGAATAAATGTTAAAGCAAGGTGAATGGGGCATTCCAGTTATACACCATTACCTAAATTGAACTGTTGAACGGTATGGAAAATACCATTTTTCATTTGGTAAAACGAGAGTATCGAATTGAATGAACTTGTCATAAGAACCGATGTTAATCTAAAGTGAGAGTTTAGTTAAAACATAGATATTTTATCTGTATCCATTCGTTCTTACCCAATATTGAAATGACCAACATAACTAATCGCATCATATAAAGGTATTGATTGAAAGTTCTCTACTTTTAAAGATACAGGTCTATTGGAGCAATGAATTAGAATCTCAATTATATTCTAATATAAATCTTACTCTGATCCCTCCTGCAATATATTAATTATCCTCAATACACCATTATCCAAACTTATAGCAACATAAACCATACTATTTTCAATCCAACTAGTAGCAAGTTCAATCTTACTACTAGTTGATCCTTCATGCTTCCATGTTAAGATACATTCTATTAAAGAGTATAAGCAGATAGAATCAAACATACAATGTAATACATTATATAAATATACTTGCCATTATTGTGTAGATTGATGACGGATACGGCGTCTGGATAGACATGGAGTAATAGGGTTTTATCATTTGCAGAGATAGTCTCTGTATATATTGTATTTACAGTGTCCTCAATATCAACATCTTGAGTGATATTGATAATAGCATCATCTACATATATTTACATTAGTTTACTTGAATAAAAAAAAATAGACTTCTTCCTTTTCTTTACTTTGTATTTTCCATAATTCAGTACTCTTAAAGGAAGTTGTTATTAATAGAGATGACTCATCTTCAGATAAAGGTAAATTCCATATATTTGTTATTCTAAAAAAAAAAAAAATAGAAATAAGCAACTCCAATATCCCTTTTTTTTTTCACAACTTACCCACTCCAGCTCTGATCAGATAAATACAAATTCGTCATTTTGATACCATAATTAAAAATGCTCAATGCACCCTGTGCATCCTGCCCTGAACAGGCTATAATAGCATCCTGACTTGATTGATATTGACTCATGACCTGATAGTTGGTAAGAGGCGCACGATTCATCAACGTTTGAAGGGTGGTATAATCGAGTTCTTTTCTATGAATCTATATATACATAAATAATGAATATATGCATAGTCAATACAAAACTGAACGCATATATAGCTTACTGCAATGATCTGACTATCTGCACTTTCACCTGCATAGAAGAGTACATCATTGGAACCAATCGAACCGAGTAGGATCATTGATTGGCTTGTTGGATTGATATCCTTGATGCTATTCCAGGTGAATTCATCATTGGATGACAGGTCGAGTCTAAATAGACGACCTTCTGCAGAGGCTAGATAGACATAGGGTATGGATGGATCAAAATGGGTCGCACAAGCCGTAAATAGTGGAGCTAATTGTTGTCGTTATTGTTATTAGTAAGAAAAGTTGGTTTATCTATATATATATACTTACATTCCAAGGTGCCAAATGGTCTTGGGATGGTTGTTGTCATATAAAACACATTTCCGCAGGCAAGATCATCTGTTTTTAAAAGACATATTTGTAATTCCGTAACAAGTAAGAATGACTCTGGTTGAAAAAGGAGAGGGACCAACAAAAGTGGCATTGGTGTATCTAAATTTTATGATTATTATCATTTTTTCTATTCTATGTATATACTATAAGTTCTTACTCTTCTCTAAAGGTAATCTACCAATTCTCTCCACTGTGACATTATCCATATCATTTGCATTAATGGCATAAACCACCAGCTTGCATAATTTCTCTGTATCATTATATATCACCAACGCCAATAGTATTCTATCTCTCGATTTCCCTTCAGTATATAGGAAATCCATATGCCAAATAATACCCTCTTCCTCTATTGATGCTCTCTATTTATTCATATGTTTAGGATTTGTGTCAATATCCCTCAGTCAACTTACTCCGTGAATGGGATCAAATCTATCTCGTGACATGAATTCATTTAATATAAAGATGTCGAATCTATCCTGGTAAGATGCAACTGCTATAGCTCTTGAGCTAGGTAAAATGAATAAATGATTCCCCTTATATATACACATTCCACCTTACAAAGGATAACTTTCCATATTCGGATAGAAGCACTAAAATATCCGGATTTTTTATAGTTGAATGATGTCTTGTCTTTCTCGTATAGGTTGTATGCTCGAAGAGAGTGCTATCGTCTTGTATTTCGTCTGTATGAGCATATTCATCAAACTGACAGTGAAGAAGACGAGCATCTAGAATCGTACCCATTGTTGATTGTTCAAATTGATGAGTGAGTATATTTGAAGGTGTTGATAGTTGATCTAGAGTTGTCCATTCCAGTGAATGTCCCTTTTTTTTTATTTATTTATTTTTTAGCATAAAAAATAAACACAAAGTACATGCAAACTACCTTGACAATGATGACATCGTTTCCAATAGACTCACTCAAGGCACCTTTCAATATATGTTGTATTGCTGTACTATGACACGAGGATCTATAATAAGCAAACATGCTTATCTTTCTCGTTTTTTCAAAAAGATATAAGAGATAAAAAAAAAGAAACTCTCTATTTTTTATATTAAAAAAAAAATGATTGGTCATCAGCTTATTTTGACATCAAAACAATACAAAGCCTTTTTTTTTTAAAAAAAAGTAAAGCAAATATATATCACCCTAGAAGGGTGCTTAATATAAACTTGTATTTTACATTCTCTTTTTTTTTTTTTTTTTTTATAAAAAAGAAATGTCNCTTTGTTTTTCTAGAAAAATAATACATTGGCTGCGGCACTTGTCCTATATTCTCTCGCTCTATTTAACACCGTTTTTTTTTTTTTTTTTTTAAAAAAAAAAAAAAAAAAACCTATTTTTTTTTTTTTTTTTAAAAAAAAAAAAAAAAAAGCCTAGTCTTTTCTTGACATGGCGTAACCACCTTCCAATTGACCAATATAAGCAGTATTTGCCATGTTGCAAAATAGACCCACATCCAATACGCCAGAGAGACACTTGATCTCCTTGTAAAGCCCAGAACAGTCACTGATTGGGCCAAAATCACAATCCAATATGAGGTTACCGTTATCGGTGACAACGGGACCTGCTTTATCGCTTGGTGTGGCCATTCTCAGCTTAATGCGAGCATCAGGGAAGAGGTATTGTAAGGAGTGTTTGATGGATGAAAGGGCAATAGGTATGACTTCTACAGGAACACCGCGCTTCCACTAAAGCAAAGATGAGTACATTGTCACACATACACAGAATAGTTTTCTTTTTTACCTGCTGTCCCAATTGATCTGATACCTTTGTTGCATCTTAATATATATATATATGAGTATATATAGCTGTATTATTGGCATCTTTTTTTTTGTTACCTGCAACAAGAACAAACTCTTTGGAGGCTTGTGCAATTAACCTCTCTTGAAATAGACAAGCCCCACCTCCCTTGATGGCATTCAAACCAGGATCAATCTCATCAGCACCATCGATGGTAATATCAATATGAGGATATCTTGTAAAAAAAAAAAAAAAAAAAAAAAAAAAAGACACACAATGAAGCTTACTTGTTGTTGTCAACATTGTATGAAGAGACTTACTGCTCAATAGAACCTAGACACAGTTTATGTGACAAGATCAATTCACGTGTCTGAAAACTTGTTGGAATGCAAATGGCCCGTTGAGCAAGTCGAGTCGTTGCAAGATGTTCAATGGCATGTACAATGGTGGAGCCAGATCCTAAACCTACAACAGAGGGGTTGCGTGTCAAGACGTATTCAACAGCGTGTTGGCCAGCCCATTTTTTGGCTTTATCTGCTTTTGATAAAACCGAACTAAAACGGCGGATAGACATGTGAAGAGACAGAGAGAGAGAGAAAGAGCAGGGAAAAATAAAAATAAATAAATAATGCGTTTGATTTTGTTTGTGACCTTGATTCACTGGGAGATACTCAAGGTGTACAATTATACTCCCTCTGTGTTAATATAAGGTCGATACTGTTTATTTCTTTGTTTATAAAACAACAATGCCAACCAATACAAAAGTAACTAGTCCATGTATCACCCTTCAACTGTTGTATTTAAGGAAATACTATAGGATGAACCTATACAAATATACTCGGTAATATTAGTGTGTATTTACCTACATTATTTGTTCCAGAAGATCACATAATACAGATGACTGTTCGATATTAACCATCGTAAGAAGCGAATAAGGCAATATGGCAAATAGAGTATATTTTTAGAATCAAGTTCTTGCATAAGCTTAGTTACCTTATGTGAGAATTCAAAATTACTTTATATTTACTGCAATAGTATCAGATTAGAGCCATTGAACTGATAATAGGATGTGGTTTAATTCACAAACCATAATACATAAGAATAAGGCATAAGTATATGCATTATTGAAAACAACGGAGTTTAAATAATGAAAAATCTTGATCGGTTCTTTTAAGTCGGACTTTTAACAATAAGACTGCTTTGGATCCAACTCGTGACTTTTTTAGAAAAAAGAAGTGGAGTGAAGCGAGAGTTGGAATTCTCACCAAACTTTTTTTTTTTTCATTTATTTGTGTGTGTGTGTGATAACAAAATAAAAAGTTCTTCTACCTCTTTATAATAGAAAATGGATCGTAATAGTCGTTTTCAACCCTATGATAGAGCACCTCAAAGACAAGGTCAAGGAAATGGGCAAAACTTTCGTCGTGATGACTTTAATGGTGGACGTAGAGGTGGAGGTCCTATGAGAGAAAGAGGAGGAAGAAGAGGACATCATCTTGACCGTCACGCAGTCAATAGACATCAACCTAAAAGACCTCCACGTGGCATAAGTCGTAAGGGGCCTAATGAGTGGCCAGATGAACATCATGGTAAGCTTTGGTTCCTCTTGAGTTGTTATTATATCCTTTTAAGAGAGAAAGCTATTCTAGAGGAGAAATAGCAGATATATATAGATATGAGAGTCCAAAAGTTAACGTCTTGTTTTTCTAAATAATAAGGCCACGATGATTCACGTCTACCTCCTCATATTGAGTCTAGAGTGGCGCGTGAGAGACCGTGTAGAACACTCTTTGTAAGAAACATTCAGGTAAATAAACAGGTATCTTTGTCATACACGTTGATACTTAATACATTCTTATAGTATAAAATACCTGAAGAACAAGTTAGGGGTATGTTTGAGAAGTTCGGAGAGATTAAGGACGTATTCAATTTGATTGACAATAGAGGCATGATATTTATAACATTTGTAAGTTTATATATCATTTACTACAACGTAAAATTACAAATTAACAACTATATTAGTACGATGTACGCGCTGCTGAGGATGCAAAAGAATCAATGCAGGGTATTTTCTTAAGTGATCGAAAGATTGATGTTCATTACTCTTTACCTAAGGAAGAAGAAGAAAAGTCAAAATGTGATCGTAATAAGAATCAGGTTAGAATTTCAAGTATAAACTTCATTACATATTCAATATCTAAGTATAACATCCAAATATCAATTGAACAAAAAAAAAAAAAAAACACACAACTTTATCTTTTTTATTATATCATCTCTCTCGATTGAATATCCAAAAAAATGACTTATCTCTTACAATCTAAACTTGACTTGATGAAAAAAAAAAAAAGGGAACTCTGCTTTATACATTGAAAAACTCAAACGCCTATCTTGATGATTTTGAGCTGAGTGAGTACTTTACTCGATATGGTGAGGTCAAAGCTATTCGTGTACCTCATTTCAAAAAGAATTCTCCTGGTGCTTTCAGGTAACTTGAAAAAGAGAGACAGAAAGGTCAAGCCACTGAGAGGAAGAGATCATTAAACTATTATTTATGAAATAGTCAGCAAAGATTAGTTGAATTTTATGACTCAAGGTCATGTAATGAAGCCTATGATGCAACCATTAATGCTAATTATAAGGATGGTGTTTGGGATGTTGCCTTTTTCTGGGACCATCCATACAAGTAAGTGTATCATTATTCATCTAGTATGTCTTGGAGTGTTGATGCATCATTCATTAGAACGCCTGGTCCTCCAGGTCCCAAGAAAGATAGACCACCACATGATAAGCGTGACCGTCGTTTGGATGATAGAAGACATAGTGATCATCGTCCCCCAAGACAAGATGACAATGGTTATAATAATAATAGCAGTAGCAGTTATAATGCTTATAGTAGTGGCGGTAGTAGCTACACACCCGGTATTGATAACCGTGCCTATAATGTTCCACAACCCAGCATGCAACCACCTGTGCAGGATCAACGTTTGGAACAGGCTCAAAAGGCCCAACAAATTCTATCCATGCTTGCTCATACCCAACAGCAACCTCCTCCAACTGGTCCTCTCTCTTATCCTTCTACACAGCCTGCTAATGCTTCTCCTGTGTCTATGCAACAACAGGCCCATTTACCATATCATTCCCAGGTGCCTACTCAACCTGCTGTTACTTCTCCAGTGCCTGTTCAGCAGTCTACTACCCATCTATTACAACAGCCTTTTGTTCAGCCTGTACCACCTACTGAAGACCAGGCTTCTCAAGTGCAGCAATTGTTGGGTTTACTGGTAAGTAGTTTGTTGTTATAGTATTATTTATATTCCAAGTTTCTTATACATCTATTCATCAATAGACTCAGGCTGCTCAGCAGCAACACCAACCACCACCACCTCAGCAATTAGCTCCTCAAATGCCAGTGCAAAGTATGCCTCAACAATCCAACATGACATCCTTAATACCACAGGGAGTTGCACCTATTCCAGGAATGGATCCTGCTACTGCTCTATCACAATTAGCACAAATACTCCAGCAACAACAACAACAACAGCAGCAATCCCCACAACAACAATCCCAACAACCTCAGTAAAACGAGGTGAGATAGTCTTCTTGAACTATTGGTTGTTTCATTACTTTGTTGTATTCTTCTTCTAAAAAAATAAGCAAAACTAAAAATGATATTTATATATGTATATATATATATATATATAAATGAAAAAGTCCTTTATAAAACCAAGTCCTCTTCTCTCTTTTTACTCTTTTGGCTCTATTGTAGGACAAAATGTAATATTATAAAATAATAAACGAAATGTATAAAACAAAAGGCACTGAGAGGGTATATACCCATCGAGTTTATTTGGTTGGATAAAATAAAGAAATAGATATAAAGCAAATGGTGAAAGAGTAGTTGGTATGCCAGCAAAACCGGGTGAGATAGAGCTATGTTTTTACGGATCATGATTGGCCGAAAGAAAATTGACAACGGGTGGTAAAAGTCCATTGTAGATTGTGAACGATTAGGGATAATATGTGAAAAGAATCTATATGAAAATGAATATAAGTAAGACAGCTATGAAGTATATCATAATATATGCACACCTGGATCCGTGCCTGGAAACAACGAAAAAAGTGAGACTTGAAGTTACTTTTACACTATACTCTTAGCTGATTTTTCTCAACATTTTTTTTTTTTTTGAATTTACAGATTTTTTTTGTTTTCTTTTCGCTATTTTCGAAATGTTTTAAACTATATAACTCAAAAGTCACATCATTGAGGAAATCCAAGAATCGGCGACTACACACAAACGCCAAGAAAACCAAAGCAACCAAAACGCAAAGTAAACTCCTCAAGAAAAGCAAAAAAAGAAGAGCCTAATAAGGCGACCCTTTGGGCTCTGCACCTCCTCAGGTTTCCCTATCTTCATCTATAAGCTCGTTCCTGATGCTCGAGGTTTCTTTGTCTCTTTCATTTACCTGCGATCTGAGCAAGAAGTATAGCATTCATTTCTATTGTGCATAAATCCTTAAAAGTGAGAGTTTGTTTTCTATAAAGACTCGAGAGTTCTTAAGAAATCCTCTTAGCCCTCTTGATCATGTTCAAACTTTTCTCTCCTTTTTCCAAGAATATGAAAACATTTCTTAATCATTTGAAACTTTTTCTCATTTTCTTGCAAAAGAGTATATGCTTCTTTCTTTTTTTTTTGTTTATTTTTAGAGTTGAGGCTTGTTTTTAAAATGATTACATGAGTTGTAACTATAAAAGGTAAGTGGAAGATCTTCATTTCTACAACATGGCTAAACATTCGCTAAGGTTATGAAGGATAAAGACGGAAAAGGCATTGTATTTGAATGAATTGTACTACTTTGGATGAAAATGCATATTGTTATATGAAATGAAACTAATATCAAGCACTTAGTCTTTGTTTTTATATTCAAAGATTGGGCTGTAAGAAAAAAGTATATAAAACGAGTAAACAAATAGATAAATAAATAAATAAAGGCATTGAAATTGGCTATTTATATAGTACATAAGGTATAGCATAAAGAGTTTATCAGTCTAATATAAGTATAAATAGATAATATGTAAATACCAGGTTCTGCCTTTCACCACCACTTAAATGGAGACCGGCTAATATAAATGACCTTTATCCAACCCATTTATTAATAAAATAGGTTATCCAATCACCATCTCTCATTTTGACCAAGTAAAATTAGGATATCCTAATTTAGGTTGCTTTATTACGTTTGATTACTTTTTTTTATTGCTTATCAATATACGGCTTTTATTTCTCCACTGAAAACGGGCTTATTCGTTTATTTTATACCTTTTTTTAATAAACAAGCCTTATTGTTATAGAAATGATGTTTTATTTATCGCACATGTTATTCTCCCTATTATTCAAATCCCCTCCCCCTTTTTTTTTTATTTTTTTTAAGTCTCAGTAAGAGAATAATTAAAACAAACAACCTTTTATATTTATCTTTTTATTTTTTTTTGTAAAATCTCATTTATTATCTAATAAAAGAAATGGTAATACGTCAAATGTTATGTATTTTCATTACACGTGTATTGAATGTACATTTATAAAGAGAGAGCCTGTTCACAGTGTAACAATCGATTAAAAAGAGGACAAAGAAAAAAAAACTAGGGACCAATTTTGTCAAAAATAACCCCGCACGTTTTTTCTAAAAAAAAAAAAGTATATTTTTGGTCTATTAGCTCTTTTCCCTTCTCTTTCACACACACACTCTCTCTCTTTATGTTTGAAAATCTAGTTATTATCTTCCTCATATCTTGGAATCTGCCGGTATTACAGAGATTTATTCGGCTCTTATCGGTAACGGTGTAGGAGGAACAGTTAATTTTCTTGCTACCATTGTTGCGTTTTTTTATGCAAGTATTTTTTTTTATTATCGTTTCTATTATTAGCGAAAATGCTGACCTGTTTTTATTATTAGATTGACAAATGGGATCGCAGAACGATTTTTACACAATAAAATATGTTTGAAAAGTTAAAGGAGAGACTTCACCATAACCGGAAAAGTGTCAAACCCAGTCTAGAGGCGAGGACGCTTTATGTCAACATGGAGATCCCGCCAGAAGAACTTGATGACTTTGGACAACCCCGACAATTCCTCTCAAATCGCATCAATACAGCAAAATACACATGGTATACATTCTTACCAAAGAATCTATTTGAACAGTTTCGCGGAATTGCCAATCTTTACTTTTTATTTCTCGTCATTCTTCAAATGTTCCCTCTCTTCTCTACATCAGCCTCTCCTGTCCTGGTGGTGCTGCCCTTAGCAGCCATTCTGATTTTGACAGGTGCAAAAGATGCAGTCGAAGATAACAAACGTCACCAAACCGACGAAAGTGTCAATAAAGCCATTACCTATACATTATCGGACTGGAAAAATGTCAATGTGCCTGTATATAAAGTTTCACGTTGGAAGCGAATCATAAACAAGATTAAAAGTGTATTTATAACCAAAAAAAAACCTGGATTAGAACGAACAACCAGTCAAATGTCACATTTAGAAACAACAAAGGCCCGCTCCTTTCGAGAGTCCTTTAAATCATCCACAGGTTCCTTCTCTCGTGTCTTCCTAAAAAAGAAGCGTGGCATGCCTTATCGACCGGGCCAGGTGCCGCATTCAGTCCTCCGACGCTCAAACCAACCAACTGAAAAGGAAAAAAAGAAGCGTCATTCTACTGCACGTCAACCACTGGATAAGCGCTGGCGCAAAACGCTATGGCAGGATATTCGCGTAGGCGATTTGGTCTGTCTCCGTAACGATGATCCCGTCCCTGCCGATATAGCCGTCCTTGCCTCTTCTGAACCCGAGGGCTTGTGCTACGTAGAGACACAAAACTTGGATGGAGAGACCAACTTGAAGATTAAACGCTCATTACAGGCAACCAATGAAATCAGGTCTCCAGAGGATTGCGATACTTGTCAGTTTTATGTAGAGAGTGAACCTCCTCACGCTAATCTTTACTCTTATAATGGTGTATTAAAGTGGAAGATTGACATTCAACCTTCAAATAGCTGGGATGATTTAGATCCTATTCGCGAAAACAACAGTGATGATGATGATGACGCTGAGGAAGTGTTTCATGAAAAGTCAGAGGCCATTACAGGCAATTCTGTTTTATTACGTGGTTGTGTATTGAGAAATACCGGTTGGGTGATCGGACTTGTCTTGTTTACTGGAAATGAAACAAAAATCATGTTGAATTCTGGTAAAACACCAAGTAAGCGCAGTAAGATGGAAAAACAGACCAATCCTTATGTAAGCAAACAAACAAACAAACAATACAATTATATTAATTTAAATTTTAATTAGGTCATTGCAAACTTTGGATTATTATTGATTTTATGTTTGATTTGTGCTATTGCTGCTAGTTTAGTATATGGAAACAACACCTCTTCACTTTTCTTTGAGGTGCCTGATGCAGAGAGCGCAACGATGGAAGGCTTTATTATGTTCTGGACAACACTTGTAATTTATCAAAATATCATTCCAATTTCTTTGTATATTTCTGTCCAAATTGTAAAAACAGCAGCAGTAAGTTCATATTTTCTTGATGACAGAATAACAAGATTTAACTTTTACATCCTTTTAGGCCTACTTTATCCATATAGATTTAGAAATGTACAACAGTAGACTAGATCAAGTCTGTATACCAAAAACATGGAACATATCCGATGACCTTGGGCAAATTGAATACATCTTTTCAGACAAGACCGGCACACTCACACAAAACATTATGGAATTTAGAAGATGCACCATCAACGGTGTTGTATACGGCTTAGGGGACACGGAAGCAGCAGTAGGTGCTAAGCTACGTGATAACGAAGTCGCTGCTGATTCAGCGCGCATTACGCAAAAAATTGATTTGGAAAAGGCACGAAACGATATGCTCAACAAACAACGTGAATTGTTCGACCATAAATATATCAATCCAAATTCGACATTTGTGGACCCGCAGCTCTTTGACGACATTTCACAACAGGACGAGCAGTCTCAAAGTGTGGTACATTTCTTTTCGGCCTTGGCGCTCTGTCATACAGTCATTCCAGAACTCCCAGATCCTGACAACAACCCCAATCTTATTGATTACAAGGCCCAGTCGCCGGATGAGGCAGCACTTGTTGCTACTGCACGTGATATGGGTTTTACCTTTGTCGAAAGAGAGAAAGACACTGTTATTGTAGATATTATGGGCGAACAGCGGTCAATGACATTATTAAATGTACTCGAGTTCAATTCAACCCGTAAGCGCATGAGCATCATTATGCAGAATCCCCTTGATGGAAAGATTGTATTATTATGCAAAGGTGCGGATTCCGTCATTTATGAACGCTTGGCAGAAGACATCCAGGGCGATGAAGAAACCGTAGAGAATCAGAAACGAGTGCGTGAAGAGACATTGGACCATTTGGCACTGTTTGCCAACGAAGGTCTCCGTACACTTTGTATCGCCAGTCGAGTTTTGGATGAGGATGAGTATAAACAGTGGGCAGCACGTTACCATGCGGCTTCCAATGCTATTAGTAACCGCGACGAGCAGATTGAAAGTGTGTGCGAAGAAATTGAGTGTAACCTTACATTGATTGGAGGTACAGCCATTGAGGATAAATTACAGGTCGGTGTTCCTGATACAATTGCAGTCTTGGCAGAAGCGGGTATCAAAATCTGGGTTTTAACTGGTGACAAGGTCGAGACGGCAATCAATATTGGTTTTGCGTGTAACTTATTGACAAAGGATATGCTACTGATTAGTGTGAATGCGAGAAGTGAAGAGGAGACAGTGGAGCAGCTGGCCAATGCGCTTTCAGAAGTCGATGAAAAGTCAAAAACACAAAAGTGTGCCCTTGTGATTGATGGTGACTCGCTTAAATATGCACTTGAGGGTAATTGCAAGCAGGAATTGTTGAATCTAGGAACAAAGTGCCGTGCTGTTATTTGTTGTCGAGTCAGTCCCATGCAAAAGGCCAAGGTGGTGAACATGGTAAAGAAGGGTCTCAAGGTGATGACACTTGCTATTGGCGATGGTGCAAATGATGTTTCCATGATTCAGGAGGCCAATGTTGGTGTTGGTATCTCTGGTGAAGAAGGTCGCCAGGCTGTTATGGCTTCTGATTATGCGATTGCTCAATTTAGTTACCTTGGAAAGCTGCTGCTGGTACACGGACGTTGGTCCTACCTTCGTACATCTGAAATGATTCTGACTTTTTTCTACAAAAATATTATGTGGACACTTGTCTTGTTTTGGTATCAGTTATTCTGTGGGTACGTTTATTGCTATTTTTATAATATATTGTTTGATACTAAATTCTAATCATCACTGTAGATTCTCTGGCACAATGATGTTTGATTACTCATACATTACACTCTATAATCTTGTTTTTACATCCTTACCTTGTATCTTTGCCGGTATCTTTGATCAGGACCTTAAGGCTGAATACTCCTTCAAGTTTCCTCAATTGTATCTTATGGGAATCCGTAATGATAAGTTTACTACACCAAAGTTTTACCTAACTGTCTTTGATGCCATTTACCAATCAGCAGTCTGCTTTGGTTTACCTTACATGCTCTTTCTTGGACCTAAACTTGGAACAGACGGTGTTGATACAGAAGGTGTTTATGAATTTGGTACATTTATCGCAGGTATTGCTGTCGTTGTTGCCAATGTCTTGGTAGGATTTACTATCTTTAGTTGGACTTGGATCATGTTTCTTTGCATTCTCATTTCCTGTGCCACTTTTTTCATTTGGACCGGCATCTATTCAAATATCATGTCCTTTACATTTTATGGTGAAAACATCCTTTTTCACCAAGGCAACTTTTGGTTATGTCTCATTCTTACATTTGCCATTTGTCTTATTCCACGTTTCGCTACTAAATATTACCTTCACATGTATCGACCCTTTGACAACGATATCATTCGTGAGCTCGTGCTTTGCAATGCCTATTCTCCAGCAAGTCGCTTTTTACGTAAAAAAGACCGTTATACAGATGACGAAATGGAAGAGTCACTTCCAATCAATCTATCAAGAACACGATCTGTTGTTTCTTCAGACCAGCAATCACAGATACAAATGAACGATATCGATTCTGAAGGACGTCATGTACTCTATCGATCTACAACTCAGCAGTCTACAAAGAGTGAAATCATGAATATGCGTACCGGTAAACGTGCCTCGTTTATGGGCTTTGCCTATTCAGCCGATGATAATAATGTATTTGAAGAATACCGACAATCCGTCTATCGTACCCATATTGGATCTACACCTAATTTGGCACATCGTATATCGGTTGCTAGCTTAAACAATGACGACACTGCAGGGGATTGGATGCCAATTGATGGCTTCAAGTTGAGACAATATGAAACAGATCCTTCCATCCTTTCAAGTGGTAAAAAGTCAACGAGTTTGGGTAAGAAGCTGGTGAAAGCAATGAAGGATCGCATGTCACATCGCCCCAATAGTAACAGTTTATTGGATGAAACAGACACGATGCTTGTTCCTATCACTCCTCCTACAGATATTCAACCCTTAAAGCCTTATTTATTACATCAACACCATGAGAGTAGTCACCATGAACCTTCACATCAACCGCACTCTCCGCATTATTAGCATTTTGTATACCCATTTTAACCCCCTTCTCTTTTCTCTCTTTGTTTAACCTTTATTTGCTTCAAAACAAACACTCACACAAAAAAAAAAAAAAAAAAATGACCAAATATTCATATATTTATACATATAGATTCCTTATACATTTACGTTTTCTTTTTTGTCATTTGGTCCTCTATCATCTGACCTTTGAGAAAAATACATATATACATAAATAAAACGAATGAGAAAAAAAAAAATACGATTTTATTATTTATTTGTCTTCTTTCTCTCTTTTCTTCTACATGAATAGGATAAGACTCGCATTGAATAAGCTCCCGCCTATTACGACGATAAAAATCCTACGTAAAGTATTTTCACTACCAACACCAGCAGCACGTAAAATCCTAGGCGACATCACCAAGCCCCGTTCCTGTCATAAGCTATGGATTCATAAAGTCTCCTGGAACGGTGTATGGTCTGGATGCTGGATTGGTGAGAATGTAAGGTATCTCAACAAGGATGGACTACTCAAGCGTATCAATGAGTGTGATTTAGTCTTCTTTAATGTGCACGGAGGAGGCTTTCGGATCGGAAGTAGTACGATGTTTATGGATACCTATATCGGTTGGATACGCTTACTAAAGGAAAGATACAACATGGAGGTGATGATCATGTCTGTCGATTACCGGCTTGCGCCTGAATTCAAATACCCAGCGCCGATCGAGGACATTGTTAAAGCTTACGAGTATTTGCTTGGAACGCTTGAGGTTGCACCAAGTCGGATCGTCGTTACAGGTGATTCTGCAGGTGCCTGTCTCATCTTTGAGATGCTATTTATTACGTTTGATCCGTCCATGTTTGAAATCACTGATCATGACAATACAGAGATGGCGCTTTCAAGGCTACAACGCCCAGCAGGTGCCGTGTTTATTTCACCGCTGGTGACAGATGAAACAATCTCTGAATCTTGGAAAGCAAACGAAAAATACGACTACATATCCCAATACACAGCAAAGGTCATCAAGCGCGATTATCTAGGCAAGAAGAAGGGCAAGCCTGGACAGGAGGTACTGGGAATCGCAAAGTTAACAAAGGGATTTCAAGCATTTTTACCGGAGCATGTATTGATGTTTGTTGGAAACAAAGAAGTGTTGCGTGATGATGCTATTGAATTGGCGGCCAAGGCAGAGAAGGATGGCGTCTTGTGGGAGACTGTTGTGGAGGACTGTGTACATGATTGGTTTTGTGTGCGTGAGGTGGTGAAGGACAAGTCCATTTTGACGAGGGCAGATGCTACCTTTGCTGATTTTTGCTATAGGGTGATTCGTAGGATCAATAGAAATAAACGAAACTCGTTCACTGTACATTCTTATACTGGTTTAGAGAGTGTACGTGAAGATGATGAATATGACGAGACTTCCTCTGCAACAGCTACTGAACATAAAACGAATATTGTTTATGTGTAATTACTTTTTACTTATTCCTATTGCTATTGATACTATTTCTTGTATGCGTGTAATTCTATGTCATTTATATCTATTAAAAAAAAATAAAGCATATATAATCAATTAAACATGTCGAAGATAGCATTGTTTTAGATAAGACTTGTATTAATTGGCTTGTGGTTTTTTTTTTTTCATAAATTTCTGCTAAAATTTGAATGAGATTGTATATTGAAATGTCTATATCTGAAACATCGGATAAATATCGTTTTATATTAGACAAAGTATGTTTGAAAATGTGCGATAGCTTTGTCTCTAAGCACATCAACTCAAATAAATGCATTATTATGTAATAAAACAATGTTATTGTTGGTTAAAAGACCTCTTGGCCCAATATTAAATCAAATTTTCTATTCAGGAAATTAAAAAATAAGATCATCACCCTTCAAATTTTTAAAAGAAAGGAGGTCGCAAGGCTAACCTTCCTTAAAATAGAAATATCAAAAACAATGATCAATAGGTCTATTTCCGCCAATCGAATTGCGTGACTAATATTTTATCTTGATTTAAAGCTTTTCACCCGTGTTTAATAGGTTGTTTTGCCAGTGGGAAGATATAATCCATCAAAAACTGCCGCTTTATTAAACGTTAAATTGCAGTGATTGATTTATAGATATGTCATCACCAGTTTAATTGTACGAATTGTGTGAAGTGATTTTTGATATTTCATGTTAAATATGAGATGCATTTATTTTTAAACTCTTAACACATCTTGTTTTGGCTGTTATCATCAATAATCAATACCTGAGTATATGAATCAATATTTGTATCAAATTATAGATAATTGAATAGTTAAAGTAAAATATAATTTAAAAGTATATTTTTACTTCAATTATATGCTATAATTATATCAATTATCTAACAAAGTATCTACGGCCATAAAAATTGTGTATTTTTGACTTTACGATAATAAATATATCTTCTTTTTTGTCATGTGGAGCAAGTTGGAAAAAGAAGGTTAAAGCGGCTGTATATTTTTCCATTTTCTTGAGCATTTGTCAATTATAACAACTATATTTTGTTTCATTGGTTAAATGTTCCAAAAAAGTACACATACGATCACCCCACACTAAAACGGGTTTCTGAATAAGGTTTTTTCTTTTTCTTTTTGTTTTTTTTTAAAAAAAGAAAGGGCGATTATTATTAATGACGTACTCGAGATGTAATTCAATTTTATTTCATCTGATTGAAAGTTAAGCAATTATAGTAGTAGCAATAATATATGTTCTCTAGATATGAAGGTTAGCATAGACATTAATATAGTCTTGTTCCTGAGCCTTCTTCAATGGATCATCGAAAGAAACGTTTATTTAAAAGTCACAAAAACATCTGGTTTTTTGTGATTTGTCGTAATTAGGTTACTGCGACTTTATAAATGGAAGTTTCATGAAAAGTCGTACATTTGCATATAATCATACCACTTCTTCATTTTAATTTTCATTTCCTTGACATTTGCTTAAATAAGTGGATTCGCTATATGACTATGATAAAATAATTCTAAAGAAACTATGAGCTTGTCTTTATTTTCGTATTTACAGTGCATATGAAAAATCAGGGACGGTGTAAAGAAGCTAAAAACCTAAAAGAAATGTAATACAAATGAAACGTAATGTTGGAAGTTTAAAATCTCTAACGCCTTTTTTTTTGGAAAAAAAGACTGATATTTATACAATGCTTATTGGAAAAAGAACAAATCATAATCTTATCTACAAGATCCACAAGCATTGTATAAAGAAATAAAAAGCTATTTTTGGAATTCCGTAAATGTAACTTTGAGATCTGTCAAATGAAATCTTTCTCCGAAATAGTAAGTAGATCATAAAGGTTTTTCCCGAAATGTCGCTCCGAGCGCCGCTTGGGAAGATAGAAAAAGCCTGACCAGGATCATCACTTTCGGATAGCTCCTGCCCGAGAAAAAGAAGAGTAATATTCAGCTAATATTTCATATAGAGTTAATCTATTAGCTTTAATGATAGAGGGAAGTTGAAAGCACTATTTGGATGAAATAATGATAATGGTTTAAGTGTTTTTTTTTTAATTAAGATTTCATTAGTTTAACATTTGTCCTGGTAGAACTGGTTTTGTATATTTTGAATTCTATTATGTTCTATGAAAGAGAAAGTGATAAAATTTAGAAAACTAGAAAAAGTTACATCAGAAGAGATACAAAAACAATAAAAAAAAAAAACCTATCCTTGCGGAAGTTAGAATACAACGAAACAATCGATGTTTAAGATTCATTATAAATATGTGTGTATTTGACATTTTCTCTGTTTTTCTTTTTTTTTTTTTTAAGTCATCATTTAACTGCTCTTATAAAATATTAAAGAATTAAAAAGAGAAAGTCATTATCAAATTACTGTACTCCTATTGACAACAACTTATTTCTGATTTACAAAAAAAAAAAAAAAAAAAAACTTAAATGAGTGAGGAGAATTCAATCTTTACCTGCTCTCAATGCCCTAAAAGTAAGTATTTATTTATGCTTAGTACGTATTTATTTCTAGATGATAATTAATCATTCAATATAATTTGATTTATAGCATTTGCAACCCGATCTAACTTGTAAGATATTAAAAAGTGAAGATTAATCGTGATAAAATAGCTGACTTGATCGTATCTTCCTTTATAGAAAAAGACATATGGAAAATCCTAATATTCACAATCTACCCTATGCTCGAAGTCGTGACCAAAAGCGATGGAAAGGTCATGCAAAGAAAATATCATCCAGGGCAGAGACAACTGAAAGGTAATACATTGGATTTCTATTCAGATATTTTTATTTATTTATTAAAATAATAACGTTTTAGAATGCGTAAATGGCGAGCAGAAAATCGAGACAAGAATAAACGCAACGATTTGCGTTGCAGAGTTTACCGTCTTGCACGACAAAAGTTTGGTGAAGGAAGTTCGATCGAAAAACAGCAATACATAGATGATGAAATTAAAAAAAGAATTGGAAGACATATGCTGCTAGAACAGCAAAGTCGTGAGAATCTTGGTGAACTGCCATTCTACTACGAGCCTCTACATAAAATTGAATTGCCTAGTATTCATACGACTAGCCCTAAAAGTATCATTGAATCTTCAGGCTACATGCCATCACCACCACAAGAATCAATTTCATTACCTCCTATGAGGTTTATTCTATCTTCATGTTTTCCCAATTTTAATATGCTGCCTCCTTTACATACAAGCGTGAACTAATCCCTTATATATGTATCATCTTTTCATCTCTGTGTAAATAACAAATCGTTTTTTTTTCTTTCCTATCACTACTATTATTTAATTAGAAAGCTCTTTTTTCTCTTAATATTATCTGGAATATACCTGTAAGAAGACCAAAAAGGAAGACGAATCAGCTCTCTTCCAAAAAATAGAAATTTATTAAGATCACAAGAAAATGATCGTCCATAAAACGACATAAAAAGAAGAAAAAAAAAGAAAACAAATGCTGACACCGATTAATACTCACACAAAGATACTTAACTAATCAGCAGAAAAAATATACAGTACGCACCCGGTTTAAGAGAATCGTTTTTTTTTAGCAGTTTGTACTCTTATGTAGAATTGTAGTTTTATTTCGAGGCTAAAATCTTCGATTTTGTTTTTCTAAAAAGAAAATACTCTTATTCAGAGTTTATCTTAGTAGCATAATACATAATCATTATTTTATAAATATTAAATGGAAGATCATGATCATTCTACAATTATTAATGCATGATAATCATTTCATATAGATATGAAATTCGTTTTTCTGGAATCTTTCTACCGTTCTTCTTCTTTTTCCGATCTTATTTTTTAGATTTTCTTTTTACTTCATAGAATGGTCACATCAATGATAAGATTAAAAGGTAACTTCATCTTGAGACTACTTTAACGATCTTCTCTTACGATGTGTTTCAGCAACAAAAAAAAATGACACCAAAAGCTACTAAACATCGCTCCTTTCTAAAATAATAAAGCAACAATGAATGCTATGGCGTTTTAACCAAACTTTAAACTATTGGCATATCCTTTTACCATTGTAAATGATTTCTTCTTTTTAAAACCAGCATTATGTTAGTAGTTGCTGCAGAATCTTCTTAAAATGGAAGATATGACGATCCTGCCAAATTTAAAACAATACTGCTCCTCCCCCTCTTTTTTCCTCTCTTTTATAACATGTAAAGCATAGACAGTCAAACTTGTTGTTGACTAGACTAATTACATATTTATGAAAGAGTGCGTATAGTTGAAGCCATTAAGAGTATCAATCTCTTCCTATTATTGTATTAAAAAAAAAAATAAGACTAGTCGCTTAACATTATCTACGTTTATTGAGACTTTTTTTTCAAAGGAAAAATATATTTTTCTTACATAAAAAAAAGGAGACACTTTTTATAAAATTGACAACAAAACCCTTTCAGAAAACAAACCCTGAAAAAAATTTAATTTTAATAAATGTTTCTGGAAAACTTGAATTAAAAAGGATAACACCCTTTTAGGTAGGTGCATTAAATTAATGTAAAGAAAAGCACTCCTTTTACGTTTGGCCACTCAAAACGAGCCCCTTTTACCTTATTTTGCCTTTGTTTATTTTATCAGTTGTAAAAAAAAAAAAAAAAAAAAAAAAAAAAAAAAAAATCAATAGTAGAATGGGATGTGATTTGTTATAATAATAATAATAATAAATCTCATTCAAAATAGAAAGCTAATTAAGAGCCACCAACTGTCATGTTTAAAGATTTCTGTTGACAAGAGAACATTGCTAAATTAAGTGTAAGTATAAATAGGAGTTACAGCAGACTATTCCTTATCATCCCTCAAAAAGAAAATGAGAGAGAGATAGGACCTTTTTTAGATTTTAAAACACTTTATTCGGTTTAATATATCAAAAAATATCTATAAAGACAAAAGAAAACATAATGGTATCTATTAATAAATATCTTTTGTAATATATTAACCAATAGATGATAATATTATATTCACAGTTATTAGAAATCTAATCAAAACCATCTGCTGCAAAACCAAAGAACCTGTTTTTGCCGCATGAAACATAGATTAACACTTAGAGAAATATTGAAAATATACCTAATAAGGTGACGATAACCACCCATTTGAGATAACTCAGTTTAATTTATGATGTGTGAATGCTAACATTAGTTAGGTAGGGCTTGTTTGATATTATATATTAAGGTCATAAGAAACACTACTTTACAAAGCTTATTAAATATACATAAATAGAAATCTTAAAACCAAAAAGGGTGAATATATATAAGAACTATACAACATGTGGTAGTGGTACTTTCATAACCCAGGGGAGAAGAGGGGTCGTTTTTTTTTTTGTTTAAAAATAATACACTTGGTACAGGAAATAGGATTAGTCATCTCTTTACATAGTTAAACATGTTTTGAGACAGTATTGTTTAGAAAGTCCAAGTATTACGATATGATTTATTTTTCAATTCCTTGTTTCAAGAATTAACACTCACTCATGATCAACTTACAAGAGGAAAAGAACGTTGAGATGATCCATTTTGATCTTTTCCAGCGATTATACATATCCCTTTGTTCTCTGTATTCTTTTTTAATGTACCTTGATACAGTAGTGTATATTGATCTACTTTCCTAAAATTCTTTACTTTTCCCCTTCTTTTTTATTTTTATATTATTTGACTATATCAAGACTAGACGTAACGGTGTACAGAATATGAGGTTTCTTTGTTACCATCATGATTCCATGAATTGCAAAGAATGTTCGGGCAGCATTATTTAAAAAGTATCATTGTTTAGTTTGAACATCCATTTTAAAATGCCCTACTTTCTTTGTCTAATAATGAAACTCAAAACAATCAAAGAGTTTTGATTGTTTTGATTGTTTTGTATTTACGCCATCGAATTACGATTTTAAAGTGATACTAAATCAATTACAACTGGTTAATTCAAACAGAGAAATATGCTATTATTCTATTAAATAAAACATTTTGTTTATCAAGCCAACTCTTATAATCAATGGATGAGTTACAAATATAGCGAAATATGTTGGGCTTTTATGTAAATATATTCTTTTCTGTTGGCTTTAAAGAAAATGAATATGTTTAATAATGGTACTTGTTTAAAAGAAATATCACTTTCATATGTCTTTACTTTTTTACATCTCCTTTTCAAGTGCTCCGTTTCATTATAAAACTCGATTTTTATCTAACACAGCTGAAATAACAGTTTTTAGCTGAATCAAATCTTACATGTTAATATATAAAACGCACTTATTCGTTGAGTCCTATATTATTATACCCATCCCTTCTGTTTTGATGTTGCAATAAAGAAACTTCATATGCAACTCTCCCAATATCAAAACTTATCTATAACTTTATCATTTTTGGCTCAGTCACTCTACCACTTTTCTTTCGAATTCAGCCAATCAAATGATCTTAATACGTTGAACGGAGCTAAAACCTAAAAATAAATATTTTTATTTCTGATTTTTAGAAAAGAGTGAAGGACTGACTCAACTTGTTGGATACTAGGTATTTTAATCATATATAAAAGAAAGACGAGAGAATTTCGAGTTATTTACACATATATCATTATTATTTTTTTAAAAATTAAATATCAATATGTTGTTCCTAGAGCATTAGTAATATGTATATGCACTGAACACGTTTGTCTCAATGCCATATTTCTATTATCAAATGGAACACAACAGATCAAACATCATTATAGCTCTCCTTTTTGGAAATATATTCTTAAAAGAGTGAAGTTTCATCTATTCGTATACATTCTGTATCTTTTATAAGCTCTATATCACTATTACTACAATCATTGCCTGTTTTTACACTCTTTACTCTAAATCCCATGATTGAATTGCATGACCTTTTTAGTAAGGGCAAAATTTTCTTTTCTTCTTTTTTTCTATTGTATCTTCTCTTGTATGACGTAAATAAGGTTACAATATAAAATGAAAAACTGAGATCTGATCAATTATAATAACCATGTTGTACACGAAGCTATTTTCAAAGTATAAGACATTCAATATTAAGAATATTAAGAGTATTATTGTAGGAAACGATAGACAAATATTTTCTCTGACTATTTGATACTCTCAAGGGGATAATTGGCAACAAAAGATACAATAGTGTTAAATGTGTCAGCTTTATCCATCAATTGTAATATTTCATTTTAAAAATTTACGTCATTGCACTTTACACCCGATGATTTCACACACAGTGTAACCTTTTGCTTTTTTTTTTATATATATTTTGACTTTTCTCTCTCACCTTTTTCTTTTCCCCCTTTTTCCTTCCTTGTAAATAATCATAACAACAACAACAACAACAACAACAACAACAACAACAACAAATGGCACAGAGTTCTTCCGTGTCATCGTTGTCAACAGTTTCGACTAAGGAAGTACTGCATGACTTACCTCAGCCAATGGAGCGTTCATTCTTCTCCAAAATAGCAGGCATTATACCTCGCATGCTCTTCCGAATAATAAGCTTCGCCACCATCTCGGTTCCTCTCTTCTTTTACCGAGTATTAACTTGGTCCTTCACAGTGCACTTGAATTTCTCTTCTCTAGTTGTCGTAATAGCCATTATTGCAGTTTGTGTCTATCTTGTGGTTCGATATCGATTTCTGACAAAATATTCACGCTTGAAACCTATTGCGCCACCCAAAGTAGTCTCTTCCTTTGATTTGCATCCAGATACTGGTGAAGACTCAGAGTTCTCTGAAACTGGATATAAAAACTATCCTGATGAATTCCTCTCTGCTTTCCTTTCTTCGATAAAGATATTTGGCTATCTGGAACAACCTGTCTTTCACGAGCTTGCACGACATTTGCAGACCAAAAAGTTACTGGCCGGCGATACTTTATTTAGAAATCCAGAACAAGAGCGCTCGTTTTATATTGTTGTCGATGGTCACGTGCAAATGTTTGTTAAGCCCGAGAATGCCCATGAGGAGGACTCTGAGAGTAGTGATGAGGATGAAGTATGGGGTGATTTGGGTTATAGCAGCAGAAAAGATAGATTTAGGGATTACAGCATTATTAATGAGGTTGGAGCAGGCGGTACGCTCTCTAGTTTATTCACTATCCTGTCTATATTTAAGGAGAGCTTTAACAAAGCAGAGGCAAAAGAAAAACAACGTCAAAAATCGATTAAATCTCAACTATCTCGAATGGCACCACTCTCGAATGAAATGTCATTTGATATGAGCAGAGAAGGGTCTGTTGATGAATGGCGTGAGGTGTTTCCTAATCTTGAAAAGATGGATAATGCTGGTTACTTTACTCGTCCCAATTCAGATAATAATATGCGTTATAGAAATAGATCTACTACTCTTCATCCAACTACTGTTGCTTCAAATTTGAGTGAAATGGATGATCCTATTGCCTCAGAGTCAAGTGAGATGCGGGATGGAGAAATGTCTTCATCCAAGTTTACTGCTGCCTTGTCTCCTTCGTCATCTTATTCACGTTTACGTCCTGACTTGAGAACGAATAAATCTTATCGTTCTGTTCATCCAAATATCATTGCACGTGCAACGGTTGATACGACATTGGCTGTTATTCCTGAAGAGGCTTTTCATAAACTGACTCTGAAATTTCCAAAAGCGGCTGCTCACATTGTACAAGTGATTGTAACAAGATTTCAACGCGTTACTCTGTCTACTAGTCACAAGTATCTTGGACTTACAAAGGAATTGCTACGCTTACAGAAGTTGGTGCATGAATCAGCGAATTTGCAACAGTTGCCTCCTGAATTTTATGAAACAGGTGGAATGGATCGTTTGAGAAGTAAGTTTAAGAATGAAGAATCGTTGCAAGACGAAGAGGATACGACTGGGCCTGCTGAGGTAAATAGAAGTGAGAGTTCTGGTATTATCCGAGCTATTGGTATCATAGATTTGCCTGGAACTCCTGGTTTCCACAAGAATACTGATGCTCAAAGTCCAATGTTGTCATCTTCACCTAATGGTAATAAGCAAAACCGTGTGTTACATAGAATTGGAAGATGGGGAGAGTATAGTATGGAAGATGACGAGAATTTGAGAATGGCTGTTATGCGCTGCATTGCTGACTCGTTGGGTGTTAAACTCAAGCCAAACAATGAATCGGATGCCAAGCCCTTTGAATCATCACCACGTACAACAAGACGCTTCCCTCCTGATGCTTCAGATTTAGCACGTTCTCGCTATCACTACCCAATGGATCTATTCTCTCATACTGGTACTGTTGACTCTAGTACCTCTCCTTCTATTGATGCATTTGATAGCCCGTATGAAGATGATACTGATGTGCGTTCAACTACCTCATCTGTTCAATCTGGATCTGATATCTTTGGTAATAGCAAGCATGATCCCATCTCTGTAGATGATATCCAGATCTTGTATTTCCCAAAAGATGCAGTGTTGGTCAAGGAAGGTGCTCACAATAATGGATTATTTTTCGTCATTGATGGCTTATTGGATGTATCTATGACACCTACAGAGACCGAAGATAACATTGTCAACACTGAGAATCCTCCACTGAGCAGAAAACCATCTCGTAGAGATCGTAGAAAGTCACGAATTACAAATTCTGGGTTTACATTGTCACCATCCATATCTACTTCATCATCGTCTGCCAACCTTATGAAATTGGGAGAATCTAAACCGGTAAACAGCAGTAGTACGACAAGTTCAAAACAGGACAAGGTAGTTGCCTCAGAGGCACCGGCTGGCCGATCCAATGAAAAGAAGGATGAAAAGGATGATCCTGAAAGGGCAAAGAAGCCTATCTTTGTTATCAAACCTGGTGGATTGGCAGGCTACTTGGATGCTTTGACTGGTTATCCTAGCTTTGTTGAAATCAGAGCAAAGACGGATACGTATGTTGGTTATGTCTCCAAGAAACGCCTTGATCGTATTATTGATAAAAATCCTGCTGTGATGTTTAAATTGGCAAATCAACTGGTAAAACATGTTAGTCCTTTAAGTAAGTTTCAGTGTGTATGTTCATGTTGTTCTATGTGAATTAATCATCCTATTTATTCTATCTAGTTCTTCATATTGACATCTCCTTGGAATGGATGCAGGTGAATGCTGGACAGATCATATGCAAAGAAGGGGACCCAAGCGAATCAATTTATATGGTACTTCATGGTCGTTTAAGAACTATCCATGAAAAGAAGGAAGGAGATATTGAAATCTTAGGTGAATTTGGTCATGGCGATAGTGTTGGTGAATTAGAAGTATTAAGTAAGTCTTTTGCCCTTTTCTTTTTAATTATATATATCATTGACGTAACTACCTTCTAGCTGGCGCAACAACGCCATCCACACTTCATGCTATCCGCGATACTGAACTTGCACGTATACCCAAAACTCTCTTTAATGCTTTGGCACTCCGCCACCCTGAAATTACTCTCCAAATTACACGAATGGTGGCCCTGCGATCATTACAATTAATGAACAACCGTCAAGCTTCGGCAGATAAGCCAAATGTCTTACATGTCAGTTCTGGTTCAGATGCCTCGTCTATTGCCTCCTCTGTATCCTCATTCAACACACACAAGTCTCCTGAACTCTACGGTAGAAACAATACCAACTTGAAGACCATTGGTATCTTACCCGTCAATTCGTCTGTGCCAGTTACTGAATTTGCTGAAAGATTAAGATACGAATTGCTGCATTCTGTCGATGCCACCTGTACTTTGTTAAATAGTGCTACTGTCACAACCATTATGGGTAAATATGCCTTCTCTCGCTTAGGCAAGCTTAAGTTGGCCTCGTGGTTGGCTGAACAAGAAGAAAAATATCGTATCGTTTTGTATCTAGCTGATAGTGGTGTGACTTCTCAGTGGACACGTACATGTATACGTCAGGCAGATTGTATTCTTTTAGTTGGATTGGGTGATGGGGATCCATCTGTGGGTGAATATGAAAGATTTTTAATTAACATGAAGACAACGGCTCGTAAGGAATTGGTGCTTTTGCATAATGAACGTTCTTGTGCGTCTGGATCAACTCAAAATTGGCTCAAGGTAATATAGTTTTATTTAGTATATATATATATACATTTATTGTTTACTTATCTATCTATTATTACTAATAGAATCGACTTTGGATCCAAGCTCATCATCATATTTACATGCCAATGAAGCAAAGTGCTACGCTTACAGCTCCTGAAAGATTTAGACCACCATGGTTAGCTGAGCAAGGCCGAAAAGTGACAGCCGGTTCGATCAATATGTTGACAAATGTAAAGGATCAGATCAAGGGTTATTACTCTGCTGTTCCTAGCTTTACCCGCTTAATGGATAACAAGAAAAAGACGGGTACGACATTGAGTTCGCCCGTTAGAAATGATTTTGCCCGTTTAGCTCGTAGACTTTGTGGAAAGTCTGTAGCATTGGTGCTTGGAGGTGGTGGAGCCCGTGGTATCGGTCATATTGGTGTTATCCAGGCTATCGAAGAAGCTGGTATCCCTATTGATATTATTGGAGGTACTAGTATTGGTAGCTTTGTTGGTGGTCTTTATGCTCGCAATATGGATTTGGTGTCTGTGATTGCTAGAACAAAATTGTTTGCTGGTCGTGTTTCAAGTATTTGGAGGCAGTTGATGGATCTTACCTATCCTGTTACAGCTTGGTTCACAGGTAAATATACAGATAAAGCCATTTTAGTTGATACAAAAGGTTGACTTAATGTTCCTTTTTTTTTATTATTATTTGTATCATCTATTTAGGTCACGAATTTAATCGTGCTATTTGGAAATGTCTTGGTGATAGCCAAATCGAAGATTACTGGCTTCCATACTATGCAGTGACGACTAATATTACGTTTTCAAGAATGGAGGTTCATACCACAGGTTATGCTTGGCGATATATCCGTGCTTCCATGTCCCTTTCTGGTTATATGCCACCAATTTGCGATAATGGTAATATGTTGGTCGATGGAGGTTACATGGATAACTTGCCAGTATCTGTAGCAAAAAATATGGGTGCAGATATTATCATTGCTGTCGATGTGGCATCACAGGATGATACAAGCCCTGTTTATTATGGTGACTCCATTAGTGGCTGGTGGGCACTCCTACATGGCTTTAACCCTTTTAGAACCTACAACGTTCCGAGCATTGCGGATATTCAAAGTCGGTTGGCATATGTCAGTAGTGTATCGAAATTAGAAGAAGCTAAAATAACGGATGGTACTCTATATTTGAAGCTTCCTGTGCAGCAATGGGGCACTTTGGAATTTACAAAGTTTAATGATATCTTCCAGACTGGCTACGATGTGGGTCGTGAAGTGGTTGGACGTTGGAGAAAAGCAGGATATGCTTCTGGTAGAATTGATAATGGAAACAGTGATTTCGCATTGAGTGGAAAAGAAGTAAAAGGAACAAGAGGAAGACGAAATAGTATATAATACCAAACTATCATTCATATATAATGATATACATATATATCAAAATATCAAACATATAACACTGTATGACTATGTAATAATAATAAAAAATCTTTCATGTAAAACATCTTCCTTATTGAAACACGCTGTCAAAAAAAAAAAAAAAATGGCTATTAAGAGCAAAAGTTCACTGAAAAAGATATGGAAGCAAAATAATTAAATGATGGCAATTTCTAATATATAACTGTTTTCTTGTTGGTAATAAATGACGTTCTTGATAAATCTAGATGGCGGCGAATACTAACGAGAGATCTTTTGTATATATATATTTAAGACTATATTCTTACTTTTTTACCAACTACCCTTTTTTAGATGTAATAATTGAACAAGTCTAGAGCCAAGTTAAGTCAGGTTATATAGAAAGGGCCTTAATAATTTAGGTTTCTATGAATATATAACATTTAAGGCGAACTTTCATATGTAAATTTTCATTATTATAATGATTTATTAAGACAATTGTACTCTTTGAGTTGTAGCAATAATATAAGCATTTTTTTAAAAGAAGGACAGATAGAGAGAGAGTGTGTGATTTTCCTTTTCAAGCAGTTTCAGATTCCGTCTCCAATATCCGATCAGTAATAATAATATCTTTATATATAAACCATTTAATTTCTCAACTTGCCTTTTATGCCATATTAATTAGAGAGTTTTTCTTTTTTTAAAAAACATACCAGATAAAAAAAAACTCCCCGGGATATTTTTTATCCAATAAAAAGGGTCGTATTCATTCAGTTCAGGATTATACTTAGCATTGATTTTATTGGTCTAATAAATACAAACTTAACTTCTATTTAACGTCATTGAACAACAACAAGGGTCAAATGTTTCCATCTGATTTTGAGTACATGTAAAAAAAAATAATAATTGGTTCTGTACTGATGTATATATTTTTTTCCCCCCTGAAAAAGAAAAAGGAGGTAAAACGTGGTTAAAAAAAAAAAAAGCACACACAAATCCCTTGTATATAAACATAATAAACTTCCCCCTCCTCCCGCTATTTATGGAAAGGATCTTCGACAAATAAAAAAGATCGAGACGGACTTCCAATCATGTAAGCGTTTTTTAGGAATCCTCTTGAACGTGTTTACTTACCATACACGCTTGTTTGTGTGCCTGTGACTTTTTATGCGCGTGTGAAGAAGCTCAAAGGACAAAGAATGGATGATCCTTTTTGTTGTTCATAATAAAACAAAAAAAAGACATGCCACATTAGAAAACAGTAAGAAAGGATGGCAAAAAGTAAGGGGGGGACAAAGAAATAGATATAAAATTTTTTTTTGCTTTGCTATTTGATATCAAGCTGTCAAATAAGAATATAAGCAGTAAAGAAATCATTTATTTTTTTTTATTCTTCAAAAATGGAATATATACACAACTGATTTAATCCTCATCAGCAGACTTTAGGTTTTCCCTTATTAGAGTTGCTACCGCCTCTTTTTTAACGCGTAAAAAGAAATAAAAACCTTAAGATAAAAAAAAAAGTAATTACCATGATAGAAAAGACAAAAAAAAAAAAAAAAATAGGAGCTAGAAAAACCCAACTTTACCTTTTTGGAATCAAACAGCTACCAGACATGGCGGAATCAAACAAGTTACGCTTTTTGTGTTGGTGTACCTCAACTCTCTCTTGCTGTATCTCTCTGTCTGTCTCTGTCTCTCTAAAACTTTAACTCAAAAAAAAAAAAAAACTCCTATCGTGCTTTACAAGGTGTAAAAAACGGTTTTTTGTTATTTCTTCTTTCTTCTTTATTCTCTTTCTTTTTCTTTTCTTTTTCTTATCCCATCTCTCTTCCCTTTCTTTAATACTTTTGCTTTCCCTTCACTTTTCTCTTTGTTGACAGCTTTTTTTTCTGTTTGTTTGTTTACATACTTTTTTTTTATTGCCTATCCTTTAACCTTTCTTTTTTTTTTTTTTTTACATAAACATTGAAAATGTCATCAGTAGTTACCAACGAAATCAACACAGCATCATGGGCTGATAAGAATGAAGATCTCTCTAATGATTCAACTGCATCACATACCAACATGGTATCAGACGATCAAGATGATTTGATTGAGTCCTCTACCCCTTCCTCTTCAGCTCCGCCTGTCCGCAAACGGACTAGAGCGACAGCGGACCAACTGTCTGTGCTCGAAGACACTTTCGCTGTAAATGTAAGCCCCAACTCAAAACTTAGAAAGCAACTAGCAGAACAACTTCAGATGAGCGAACGATCCATTCAGATCTGGTTTCAAAACCGCAGAGCCAAAGTGAAGCATATGCAAAAAAGAGCTCAAATGCAGATGCACCAAGCTTCCATTCGTGCTCAATTGTACCAGTACCAACAGCAACAGCAGCACCACCAGCAACAGCAACATTACGCCATTCCTCCTCCTCAACCACCCATCTTGCCCATGCAACAGCACCCATTTTATTACAACACACCCGCTGCGGCTGCTGCTGCTGCTGCTGCTGCCCGCCTTGCGATACCACGCGCACAGAGCGTAGATGCTATCCAACATTACAACCGCATACAACAACAGCAACAACAACAA
>MU622249.1:38222-99240 GCA_025399235.1 Backusella circina FSU 941
AAGTGGCAAAAGGATTGTTACAAACGACTTTTCAACCGACTGTGACTAGGTCTTTTCTTTTAGTACTTTCGTAAGAGCCGGAAACTACTTTTATCTTTACCTTTTTAGTTACGGTTGATAGATTCTCTCACGTACTGTTGATACCCTCTATCTAAATGCGTTCTCCTTCATTCAACTAATGGAATAAATCTATATGTCCAAACAAATATCAAAGCTGAAAATATCCAACTATAGTACAAATTTCCGAGGTACCAACTACTACTTCCGTTAAAATTAATGGCTCTGAAACATGCTCATGATTTCGTACCTCTCATCTACATACTTTGACATTTATTATTATTATTTATGGTAGGAAAAATAAAGGTCTATATATAGTGCTAAAGTAGAGAAAAAAACAACACGTATACAAAAACCAGTAACAAAAACAATAAATGTTTCTATCGTAAACAAATAAAAAACTCGTGAAACAAGAATAAATAAAACAATAGATAATATTTTCACGAGGTGATACGTTACCACTAGCGATTTTTTGTTTTGTTTTTTCTTCTGAGGATACTACGAGTCTCCACTAGATCGAAAAACATTTTCCGACTAAAAGTTTTAATACGTAACTACTGACGTAACTTAAGATAAAGTGAATAGAAATATAGTATGTTCCCTCTTTATCCCCGTTTCCTCTATGTCTTATTGTTTTTTATTATCGATAACTAGAAACATGACATTTGTACTGACCATATAAAACTCTGATATTGGTAATTCCTTACTAAAAGTTGTTTCACATATTTGTTATTTCACTAAACATCAATGTACTAAAAAAAATAAATACAATGTGTATAGTGAAAAATACAAGATAAAAAGGCTTTTGTGATATATATTTCGTGTTGATTTGAAGTCGAATACACCTAGTCACATCCCCTTAATGGTATTTATTCTTTTTCTGTTTTGTTCTGTTTTTTTCATTAATTGTACAAACAGTAATATATGGTGTGCACCTATATCTTAGATATCTTGTTCTACTTTATACCTCTGAGGATTATCTATATATGTGCAGACGTAACAATAACGGTTTTCTTGAACGAACTGCATATTTTTTATCTCTCTACACTTATACACTTTTTTTTTCAATAATTATCTATATTATAAGCTCTTTTCGATTGCCTGCAAGAAATGATTGAATGCCGTTCCCCTAAATTGTCTTTGCCATTAATAGCTTATACACAAACCGAATAGAAGAAACAAACCGACTAGGCAGTTTCCATAGTCTTTTCCCCAGTATAAGATGATATAAAGAGAGAAACGGAGTCTACTTATAGACTCATGTTGACTAACTGACAATGAAAACAGATAATAGCGAAGAAATGCAATCGGAAATAAGTAATTTAACAATAATTTCATTATAGTCCAGAAAACTGTTTCTAGTACACCTAATAATATCAATTTACATAATTAAATAGTGATTCAGAGGTCAAGTTTTCTTATTTGTGTCAAGAAAACTGTTTCTAGTACACCTAATAATATCAATTTACATAATTAAATAGTGATTCAGAGGTCAAGTTTTCTTATTTGTGTCAAGTTAATAGGTCCTGTGGTGTCACCCATCATATTTTCAATTTCTCCCATTGTTGCAGGTTGTCCTATATATATATAAACATGAGTTTAAGCAACAATAATAAAAGCATTAAAAAAAAGGATGCTTGCAATTTGTATTGTAAATTCAACTTACCAAGCCTATCAAATGTCACTTTTAAGTCATTTTTATCAATAAATCCATCACAGTTTGTGTCAATGATACCAAAAGCTTCCTTAAACTCCATCACTTGCTCATTATCAAACATGGCAAAGACATTTGAATTCTGGCGTCGTTTATTCTATTTAAAATGCGGAGATTTAGAATCGATAGAACAAAATAATATTAATAGTAAAGAATTTACCTTGAAGACCATGGTATTGAGCGTTTATATAATAGAAAAAAAAAAAAGAGAGTAAAAAAGTAGTAAAAGAATACGAACAAGGAAGCGTAAAAAAAAAAATAGCAAAGTAGGAAAAAAAAAATGACAAAAGAAGTTTGAAAATATTTTATTGTTATGATTAATGTTAGTGTTAAACACAATTATCAGTTTTCGGGAATGTTAACAATTAACCATTTCTGGACTTGGTCAATAACAACTCACCTTTTTTCAATTTAATGAAATCAATCTCCGAAGCAACTCACTCACTTTTATTAGAAGGGGAAAGACATTCTCATCCCCTATTTCAATCCAGAAAAGAGTTCTATGAGCGAGTTGGCGAAATATAGAAGTTAATTTTTTTTTATCATTAAATAGATACTAAAATTTCATTATTTTGGTTCAACTTGCATCAGGGAGATCAATGGAAAAAAAAAAAAAAAAGAGAGGGGGAGGGAGGGTGTTAAAAGGTTCCTGTTAGGGCTGTTTATATGCCACCTCCGTGTCTGGAGGACGGTGATGGAATGGCCGGATTAGTGTGTCTGCATAGATTGGATCGAAAATATGCAATATGCAATAAACTTTCTCTGTTTTTTTTCTTCTTTTTTTTTCATTATTATTTTTTTTTATGCCTTAACTTTTTTTTATGTATTTTTAAAAATATCTTAAGTCAATAGTCTCCTGACCATATTTTTAATATTTTTTCTATGTTGTGATTGCTCATTGGTTATTATTATTGTTATTAAAGCAAAGTACTATAAACGAAGATCATCTGTCTCTATGCAATCTACAAAACAAGTAGTAAAACCTGCAGGAAAGTTCTACGTAGATCTGCTTTCTACTAAGGCTAGTGGTGAGTTTTCTTAAACCATCCCGCGCGCGTTCAAAAAAAAAAAGGGAGCCCCTTCCCCGTATGAAAAAAAAGCACTTCCCCTTATTTCTAACTTCTTTTTTAAAAAGACTTTAGATTATTTCAGTCTTTTTATTTTATTTTATTTTGCTTTTTCTTTTCTTCTTTCCTTTTTTTTTTTGATAGAACAAAATCCAATTGATGCTATTGATTTTCTTAGAAATATAAAATAATAATAAAAAAAAAAAAGTAAAAACAATACTTATTTTATATATACATTTAAATCATACGTACACACATATATAATGGGGTCCGATATTCAGAGACACCATCTATCTACACCAAAAAGTGAAGATCCCACCCTTATTTCCACACTCAACCCCTCCACCGTAGCAGATGAAAAAGGAACGCATGTACAAATCGACCTTAGAGATAATCTCACTCCACACAATGACCCATCCAATCCTTTTGCATTTTCGATCGGGCAGCTTCAAGCTTTAATGGATCCGAAAAATGTACCTTTACTACGCTCGTTCGGTGGTCTTGAAGGTGTGGCGCGCGGTCTTCATGTGGACCTCAAAGCCGGTCTCTCTACAAATTCTCCATCCCATCCAAAAATTACCCTTAATGAAATTATTGACGAAAAAGATGATGCTGTCTATGTGGAAGAACTAGAGTTCAAGCGAACTCCTACTGTCCATTCTTTGGCTAGACAATATACACATAGAACAAATGTTACTATTCAGGACGTCGATGCTTTTCCTCAAAGAAGATCGGTGTATGGTCGTAATGTTCTTCCGGAAACTGTATCCAAAAGCATTTTTCAACTCATGTGGATAGCTTTTCAAGATAAAACTTTGGTAATATAAAATAACCCTTATTTTTTTTTACCCTTAAAATAAATATATAATAGAGTTAAATTTGGTCTAATTGACATTTCGGAATTATTAGATCCTGTTGGCCGTGGCTGCCGTCGTTTCGTTAGGTGTCGGGCTATACGAAGATATAGCTGTCCCTGAATATGATACTTTTGGTAACCGTATTCCTGGCGTGAAATGGGTTGAAGGAGTAGCCATTATTGTTGCCATTCTTATGGTCGTTCTTGTTGGCAGTGTTAATGATTACCAAAAAGAAAAACAATTCCGTAAATTGAATGCAAAGAAGGAAGATCGTGTTGTCAAGGTAAATCATCAACAAAAACAAACATGTAAAATAAGTACTCACTCCAATCTATATATTTATTTATTTATTTTTTGCTTCTTGCAGGCGACCCGTGAATCTACTGTTGTTATGATCTCTGTGCATGATATTCAAGTGGGTGATATACTTCATCTAGAACCTGGTGATATTGTACCTGTCGATGGTGTCTTTATTGAGGGACACAATCTTAAATGTGATGAATCTGCAGCTACTGGTGAATCAGATACGATTCGTAAACAAAACTGGCAAGCCTGTGAGCGCTTAATGGCTGCCCACGAAAAGGAACAAGAACTAAATGCTTATCATAATGGATCTGAGACCCCTTCTTCTTCAGAATCAGGGTTCAAAACAAACAAGGTAGTTGCTACTGAACATAAATCATTTCCCGACCCTTTTATCCTCTCTGGTTCAAAAGTACTTGAAGGTGTCTGCACTTACCTCGTTACAAGCATTGGTGAAAACTCTTATTATGGTCGTACTATGATGGCCCTAAGATCTGAACCTGAAAGCACACCTCTGCAGGAGAAGCTTAACGATTTAGCTGAAATGATTGCAAAATTGGGCTCCGCTGCTGGTTTACTCATGTTGATTGTGCTACTTATTCGTTACTTTGTTGGTTGGAAGAATGGTGTACCTGATCAGCCTACAGAAATAGTCTTGGATATTATGAAAATCCTTATTGTTGTCGTTACGATCGTTGTTGTAGCAGTCCCAGAAGGTTTGCCACTAGCTGTAACATTAGGTATATATATATATATTAGTTTATTTGTCTTTTTAAGATGACTAAACCAAAAAAAAAAAAAAAAACTGTTTACTATTTAGCACTCGCTTATGCTACCCAGCGCATGTTGAAAGATAACAACTTGGTGCGTGTTCTAGCTGCATGTGAAACCATGGGTAATGCAACCACTGTTTGCTCTGATAAGACCGGTACATTGACCCAGAACAAAATGACTGTTGTTGCTGGTACTCTTGGTTCCTCTTTCCGCTTTGGCCAGAACCCCTCTTCCTCGTCCGATACCATCAACATTGAAAACGTTGGATCTCAAGCACCAAAACAAGTACTTAATGTCATTAATCAATCCATTGCCGTAAACTCAACTGCCTTTGAAGGAGAAGACGAAAAAGGAGAGCCCTGTTTTGTCGGCAACAAGACTGAAACCGCCCTTTTAGAATTTTCTCGCAATGTCGGTGCTGAACACTATGATGCCCTTCGCTCTCGATGGCCCATTCAGCAAGTGTATCCTTTCAGCTCTGAACGCAAGGCCATGGCTACCGTTATCCAAATGCCAGACCCCACGCAACCTCAAAAGATGATCTACCGTGTGCATGTTAAGGGCGCCTCTGAGATCATCCTTGGGCTCTGTTCCTCTGTATTGACTGTCCAGAAACCAGACTCTAATGACGATTATACAATCAAGACCCGTGAACTAACAGCTGAAGATTCGTCCAAAGTTGAACGAGTCATTCAAAGCTATGCTTCCCGCAGTCTTCGTACCATTGGTATTGCCTACCGTGATTTTGAACAATGGCCTCCTCGAGGTGGTGTGCTTGAACAAGATGCTGAGGTTCCCTACGATGATTTAGTCTATGATCAAGATCTCACTTTCCTTGGTGTTGTTGGTATTGAAGATCCCCTTCGTCCTGGTGTTCCTGAAGCTGTACAAGCCTGTCAGCGTGCAGGTGTATTTGTTCGTATGGTAACCGGTGATAACATGGTAACTGCAAAGAGCATCGCTAAACAATGTGGCATCTACACGTCCGGTGGCATCGTTATGGAAGGTCCTACTTTTAGAAAGCTCCCTCAATCTGAGATGGATTCCATTTTACCCCGTCTACAAGTCTTGGCTCGTTCTAGTCCTGAAGATAAGCGTATCCTTGTTAGCAGACTTCGTGAACTTGGTGAAATTGTTGCTGTTACCGGTGATGGTACAAACGATGGTCCAGCACTTAAAATGGCTGATGTTGGTTTCTCTATGGGTATTGCTGGTACTGAAGTTGCCAAAGAGGCTTCAAGTATTATTCTTATGGACGATAACTTCTCCAGTATTGTCAAGGCTATCATGTGGGGTCGCTGCGTTAACGATGCTGTAAAGAAGTTTTTGGAATTCCAACTTACTGTAAACATTACCGCTGTCACATTGACTTTTATCTCTGCTGTAGCCAGTACTGAACAGAAATCAGTATTAACTGCTGTCCAATTATTATGGGTCAATCTCATTATGGATACCTTTGCTGCGCTTGCTTTGGCTACTGATCCACCCACCGAAGAATTATTGAACCGTAGTCCTGAGCCTCGTTCTGCACCTCTCATCACCTTCAAGATGTGGAAGATGATTATTGGACAAGCTATTTTCCAAATCGTTGTTACTTTGGTTCTGCTTTATACTAATGTTCTCAATTATCCTACAGAGAGTGTTGTATTACAGACAGTCGTTTTCAATACCTTTGTATTCTGTCAAATCTTTAACGAAATCAAGTAAGTTGCAGGTTTTTATTTTATGTTTTTTTTTTGTTTTTTTTTTCTTTAAAAAAATATATATAACTAACTTATCCTGCCTCTTTCCTAACAGTTGTCGACGTGTCGATAGTAATCTCAACATCTTTAGCAATATCCTTGCCAACAAGTTCTTTATTGTTATCTTTATCATCTGTGTGCTAGGTCAATGTGTCATTGTTAGTTTCGGTGGTGCCGCCTTCCAAGTCACAGCTATGACAGGCGGACAATGGGGCATTGCACTTGTTATCGGTTTCATGTCATTACCTATTGGTGTTGTTGTTCGTCTCATTCCCGATGACATATTTGGCTTCCTCTTCTTTAGTGCATCTGCAAGAGAAAAATATCTTGGAGGTGGTAGTAGCAACATCCCCTCAGTCTATATGGCTGGAGCAGATCGTATGCCATGGAACCCTACCGAGAGATCAAATACCATGCGTTCTCGCACTTCTAAACACAATGACGCTAACTCATTTGCTTCAGGTTCCATTCATAGCTTCAAGTAAACAAATAATCTTATCATATAATATTACCACTCTCCTATTCCCCCCCTTGCATGTTCTGCATTTTTATCTTCATATTAAGCATCTCCTCACTCTTTCTGTAACAGCAAAAAATACACAACCCTACAGGAGATTTAAAAACACCCTTTCCAACTTTTCCTAACTTTAATTCATTCTTCTATCGGTATTGTTTCTTCAGCCGAAGTTCATGTATAGTGCCTCTTCTTTATTATTATTCTTTTTTTTATATTTCTGATCTACGAAATTTATTACGTAATCCTTTACTCTTTTTCTTCTTTTTAAATACCATAAATAAATAAAAATTAGATGTTTATCATTCTCATAAAATATAAGTGTCGCCCATTCCTATTTGAATGTGTATTCCTTTCTGTGTGTGTAACCTTTTCTGTTTTTTTTAGTCTAAGAAAATCCCAATTTTATACAATTTCTTTCTTTTTGTTTTTCCCATAATATTAAGAAATAAAATGAAGACACTTTATGAATTACCTTCATTACCAACCAAGATCACAAATGAACTTCCAGGCGATTCCCTTACCATAGAAGATAAACGCAACCCACTTATGTGGACACCACGCGCCGTTTACAAGTCAGTCTATTCGTTTGTTCTTCCTGACAGCGCACCGGGCGCAACCTTACTCTCCGTTTCCAAAGCGGCTCAACAAGAAATTGAAGTAGAAACGGACAACGATGCATTTTTAAAGGTGTTTTCGGGTGAAAAAATCTTGACTCGACCTTGGTCACTCTGTTATGCAGGACATCAATTTGGGTAAGAAAAAGAAAAAAAAAGAGTGAAAAAACACTTGTGTCACTAAAAACCTAAATAAATAAAAGCAATTTTGTGATCCTTGGGGATGGAAGAGCCATGTCCCTTTTTGAAACCACCAATTCACACGGGAAACGCTATGAACTACAACTAAAAGGATCTGGTCGCACACCTTATTCTCGGTTTGCGGATGGTTATGCCACCCTCGCATCCAGCATTCGCGAATACCTGGGGTCCGAGTACCTCCATGCGTTGGGTGTACCCACCACGCGTGCACTTTGTTTGATCTCCACTGATAGAACTGTTTTTCGGGAGGACAGTAATGGACCTGAAAAGACTGCCATTGTGACACGCATGGCGCCTTCATGGTTAAGGTATGGCAATTTTGAATTGTTTTGTGCGAGAGATGATATGGACAATGTGAGAAAACTGGCGGATTATGTGATAAAAGAGGTCATCACCAAAGAGGATCAAGAAGAAGAAGAAGAAGAAGAAATGGAGGGGAATCAATATGCTAGGATGTTTAAAACTGTGACAAGGTTGATGGCTAAGTTGGTAGCTGAATGGCAGGCTATTGGTAAAAAAATGAGAACGATTGGGATTCTCCTTTCCATTCATCATACTTTATTTTTTAACTATATTATTGTAGGTTTTAATCATGGTGTTATGAATACAGATAATATGTCGATTCTAGGTCTCACATTAGACTTTGGTCCCTTTCAAATCATGGATTATTATGATCCAACTTATATTTGCAACCATTCGGATATTGCTGGACGTAAGTTTGTAGTATATCCTTCATTCCAACTATTCTAATAACAAACAAAAAGGTTATGCATTCCGTCGACAACCTTCATCTGCCATTGCAAATCTAGCAAAGCTAGCAGCCAGCTTATTAGAACTAATAGGAGCCGGTAAAGACGTCGATACTCTCGTCTTTCCAGGCAACGAAAATAGCACGGACCAAGCAACATTAGAAATGTATCGATCCAGAGGCAGACAGTACATTGAAACAGTAATTTCTTCTTATTTTACCGACAAGTTTATGGACCACCTGCTCAATAAAATGGGTGCAAAACTCGGTCTAAAAGACCCCAGCCAGAAGGACATGAGTGGTGTAATTGTCCCACTGCTGGATTGGCTAACAGCCCACGCAGTGGATTATCATCGATTCTACAGATCACTTTCAAACTTTCAAACCAAAGGAGATGTAAAGGAAGCGATGAATGGGCTGGATATTATTATTAAAGATGAGTCAAAGTTGGATGCATGCAAGAAAGCACTTGAACCCTGGTTATGGATCTATAGCCAGCGTCTTTTGCAACAAGACGATGATGATGATGAAAGACGTAAGGCGCGCATGGTTCGTGTCAATCCTCGTTTTGTACTTCGGAATACCATCTTGCAAGATGTCATTGATGCATTCCAAGAGGATGATGTATCAAAGGCAAAGGAGGTGCTGGATGTGTGTTTGGAGGCGTGTCTTGATCCTTATAAGGAGCATTATCAAGATCAAAGACTAGAAGACTGGATTGCAATGAAAGTACCAGTAAGTGCCTAAGGAATAAGAATACTAGTGTGTGCAAACTAATATGTATTTGATTCTTAGAATAAGGACATGCGATGCTCTTGTAACTCCTAAATATGTAAAATAATAGGTGATTTCTTTTATCCCTTTCACTTTTTCTGTATCCCGCCATAATGAGTAATCATATGCTGTTTATAATGAAAGAGGCTATTTCATGTGAATTCATTTATTACAAGTCTGTTGTTATTTTTTTTGTGGGGGTGTTTTTCAAAAAGTGTATAAACTAAATGGGTTGATCGTGATGATCAAGTGCACTTATTTTAGTTTCCCACTAAGCCATTTTTAGTGGTAATATTGACAACTTTTTCAAAGTGAAAAAGAGAATATCGACTGTAATATAGGATATGATTTAGAATGGAGGCTTACGTATGCCTCTCTTAAAAGGTAACTCAATTGACAACATTTATAGACTCAGTGTAAGGGCATGAAGGAGTAAAGTGAACTACGATTGGTTCGTTTTTTCTCTTTAAAGGTGACTTTATCACTAAACAAAACGTGCGTACGTTACACTTCTTTGATCAGGTTTTGTTTAACCGAGACAGACTATCTATATACTTTACGGAAGTTTAAAAAAAAAAAAAAATAGATAAAAAGAGAGAGGAGACCCTAAGTTTTTTTTCACTCTTCTTTTTTTCTTTTCTTTTTTTTCTTGTTATAAAATGACCAACTTGACCGAACTGACAACTGCTGATGAGCAATTTAGAATGGGTAACTAAGATAAAGGCCATTCTATTTTTTGTTTTCAATTTGGGATTAGAGACAAAAAAGGACAAAGAGTTTAGATAACGGGAAGAGGAAAAACAATTTTCCTTTATGGTTATACTCTTGTCATGTTGAAAAATAACAAAATCTTTATATTAAGCTATTCCGGACGTAATTGCTCATCGTGGATACTCCGCAAAGAACCCTGAAAACACCATCTTGTCTTTTAAGAGTGCAGTTGAGTCTGGTACTACTGCGTTAGAAGGAGGTAAATAAGTAGAGATATGTTTTTGTATCTATTCTCTTTTCTAAACAATTCATGTATATCTATTTCAAAGATATTCGACTTACTAAAGATAATGAAATCATCATGATGCATGATTTGACACTTCAGCGTACTACGACTGGCACTGGCCCTGTTCGTGATAACAACTGGCAAGGGGGTATTGACCAGCTTGTTACCAAAAAAGAGCCTTGTCAGCCCATTCCTAGATTGAATGATTTTTTGGATTTCTTGATTGAACCTGAAGTAGCAGCCATAGAGGGACTTTATATGATTATTGACATCAAGGTAAATAACAATTTTTTTCTTCTTCTTTTCTAGGTGCGTCAGAAAAGAAGCTAAAATGTGAATTAGTTTGATACTCCCATTGAAATCATGGATTTTCTCAGTGTGCTACTCTCTAAATACACATCCAGTCACCCAAACCTGTACAACAAGCTCATCATTGGTGTCTGGAGCGTAGATTTTTTGAAAAAGGCACAGACGCTCCTACCCGAGTTCAAAAAGTGCTTTATTGGACTCTCCATCCCTGCCGCCCGCGCCCATTTCCTCGATACCGTAGACTATCTCAGTATGCCCTTTGCGGCATTGGCCGATCAGGATGGCCAGGACTTTATTGCTGAGGTGCATGAGCGTCAAAAGAAGGTGTTTACATGGACTATCAATATCCCTGAACAGATGAAGTGCTGTGTGTTGTGGGGCGTAGATGGTATTATCGGGGACGATGTGGGTGCTTTGCTGGAGAATGTACGGGCGGTGCCTTCTGCTATCAAGGGCCAGGATGAGTGGATGGAGTATAAGAAATCAGATAGTTTTCTTGCATCAAGACGTACTCAATTATATTACTACTTGTTGAAGAAGGTGATGGCTTTAGCCAGTTGGAAATTTATTGGTGCTTAAGGAGGTGTTAAAAAGGAGATGAGAGGGGGTGCCTATTATTGTTATTATTATTTTCTATATGATTTTTTTTTTTTTTGTACTTCTATCTGTCTATCTCACTCTTCTATATTCCTTGTATCTCTCTCTATATTACTCTAATCATCAATTGAATAATAAAATAAAAGTGAAGAAAAAAAAAAGAGAGAAAATATAAAACAACTATTTACATATATTATAAACAAGCAAAGCAATGTAGACAAAACCAAATTCTTTAGATAAGAAATCATGATGAAGAAAAAAAAAATGAAGTGATCAGAGGAGGAAGGAGTTAAGGAAGACAGTATATGAGAAAGAGAGTGAGAGAGGAATGTCGTGTTTAGATGAAATGATGTTACTCTAAATAGAAAAAAAAATACAAATAATTACACATTTGTGGTTATTTAATCAAGTTTCGTTATATATATATATATTAATATACAATCATATTCTCTCTCTCTTTCTCTCTCTCTTTCTCTTTTGATAATAATATTATAACATTATAAATATAAAACCATTTAGATAAATAACCCACCTTTTCTATAATAATCCGAAGACACTTCTACTTCAATACCATACGATTTCAAAAGATGGATCAACTGACGATGCACCCGTGTGATACTATCATCTCGATATTCATGACACTCGATAATAAAAGAAGGATACTTGATTGCCCTTGTTCTTAGACTACTTTTTGCCGCTATCGGTATCCTTGTACACCTTGACCTCTTTGCAATCTTGTACTTCTTTGATGCTATTTTACAATCATAATCATTAAACCTCAGTGTATACTGATCGATGGGCTTGCCAAAAAAGCGCAGACAATTCTCTATCAATTTCAAATCACGTGTATCGAGCAGACTGCAAAACACACTGCGAAAGGTCTTTAGATGCTTGACCTCATAACGAATGGCACGTTTACGATTTAATAAAATGACTCGGTGACATATCCTTTGTAAAAACACTTTTTTGATGCGCTCTTCATTTAAATCTATTCCATTGGAACACACAATCACACACTCATCAGGTTTTTCAGGCTTTATGATCTTTTCGAAAAACAATGTATTGAGGTGAAGAGCATGAATCATGGACCAACTGGTTACCATGGCGCTTCGGGACGAGTTGAAGGCACGAGCATAGTCATCGAGTAATAGGTCACGGATGGTGGAGGGGATAGAGGCACAGTTATGGTAGGTGAAGAGCACAAGTGAGCCAGTGCTTCTTTGAAAGCCTAGCCGTTTGTTCATATATCTTACAATGTTATTTTTAATAAGAAACTGATATAGTTTACGTGAAGTGTATGCGAGTTGGATATAATGGCTTATCGATAGATAACTTCCAACTTGGAAGACAAGTTCAGCTGGCAAGGCGTCCAATCCTTTATTCATTTTTTGTTTTGTTTTTAAATATAAATAAGTGGTAAAATATATAACAAAAAAGAAAAAAAAAAAGAGGGAGAGGGAGAGGGAAAAAAGAGAGAGAGAAAGAAAGAATATTTTATTTTGCATGCAAAATAACTAATTTGGACGTTGGTTTTAAAACAGAGGAGTGAGAGAGACTATTTTTTTTTTTTATGTTTTGCTGTTTCTGTTTACATCCAATCGTTGATGCCCTCCGCGGAAACTTTTTTGTTGTTTTATTGACATTAGTGAGCGAGTTAAGATCGATTATTTAGTAAAGAGAGTTAGAAAAAATATGAGGAATTTTATAAAGAATTTAAATTCTTCCATAATATAAGGATTTTCTAACTATCCAAGATTGTTTATTCTCTATCTCTCTTTTTTTTTTTATAAAATAATTGCAATATTTTCATGGGATTAAAGTGCTTTAAATCAAAACAAAAGCCATTTACGCTGTTAACCAGCATTTTAGCATTGGTAGACAATACTGATAAGAGGTGTTTTATCATAACTCATTCATTCATAATAATAATAATAGGGCGGCTGGGGTCTTGCCTTTGGTGGTGCTTGCATGTTGAAAGTATTAACTGGTGCTTGGTGGATTGTAATTTACGAGCTATTTATAACTGTCGGACATATTGGTGTTTTCACATGTGGAACCATTCCACAATATCGTATTGCTGCAGGTATCTCCCATTTTTATATGTATATCTATACTTGAGAAATAGAATAAGGGCATGTTTTATATTAAAACTATACTTTATACATATACAAAATAGATGGTGACCTTTTTGGCTTCAAGTATTCCATTATTAACAATCCAAATTGATTATGTACTTCAATACAACAAACCGGAGAATCAAATGATTCCTGCAAATATTTACGTTATTGGTTTTATTGTACTTACTGTCATTCAGGTAATACAACATGAAAGAGAACCCACAAAGATAGACACTGATTATCAGTGATAGTACCTTTGGATATTGGTGATTGGTAGTGCCCCTACCACATTCTTGGGTGGACTAGCCCAGCAAGCACCCACACCCGAATCTTTAGAGAGACAACAGCATTGTGTAGTGGAGCCTGAGTTTTATTCCGAAAAATTGATGGGCATATCACAGCCATTTAATGGTTCAGCATCAAATCATATCGGTTTAAACACAAGTAAAAATCTTGTTTTTTTTTTGTTTATTTATAACAAACTAACCTTTACAAAAATAATCACCACTTGTAGCAGCTACTACAGAGTATATGGAGAGTATGAAGAAGGTGGATCCTAGTGAATTTAAAGAAAAAGTACAGGCACTTCATGCATGTAATGTATTCAAAATATTAAAAAAAAAAAATCAACATAACAATAACGCCAACTTTTATTGTTATACAGACCAAGCCAATCCTCAGGATCCAAATGAATTGAGTTTTGAAAAGGATGAGGTGTTGTATGTAGTAGAATTGGTAGGAAATTGGTGGCAAGCACGCAAAAAGGATGGCACAACAGGCATTATTCCTAGTAACTATGTAAGTCTTTAAACTATTTGAAAAATTTGGTTGGTTGTATACTAAATTGGTTTTTTATATTTCAGTTTACCCAAACTGATAACACAACTGAGGTTTAATAACAAGAGCAATAATAATAATAGTATCAGTAACATCAGTAATAACAGTAATAATACCAATATGAATAGCTTAAAATTAAGGTTGACCCTCTTTCATTTTTAAAATAAATAAAAAAAAAAAGGAGAGTAAACCAGGAGACAACATCTAACCTTATTCATTTTTATTATTACTACAATCAATAAATTCACATTTTTTGCGTATGTAAATAAGCATAAATAGAGAGAGAGATATATATTCACCGTTATCGTTTTTTTGTTTTGTTTTGTTTTCGGGGAATATAAAATATTTTGTAAAAAAAATTCCACACAAGTTGGATTTCAATTGAGAGATCTGCAAAGCGTTTTTTTTTTTTGTACAAAAAAGTGATAGTTCGTCGGAAAGACACGCACACAACCCCCGGAAAAGCGTACATATGAAAAGCGAGTAAATTCTCATGAAGTAAAAAAAAAAAAGGAGACAACAAATATACTAAAAATGGCAAAGATAAATAAAGTGCTTCGTTTGTTTTTATAGAATCTAGAAACATAACATGTTGATGTTTCGTTTTATTTATTTATTTATTTTATTTATTTATTTACTTTAAATTAAAATGGGGGAGGATGCTTTAGCTGAAGATAACGCGATAAGAATGATTTTTATATATAATAGATTCAAGAATAATAAATAAATAAATTTAAAATGCCTTTTTACTCAATTGAGAAGATAAGTTGGAAGTGACATCCAAAATATTAAGTACTTCCATAGTTCCCTTGATAAAACTAGTGTCATGATAATTGACATCATATTTTTTACATAATGCCTTGACCATTGGTTTAACCTTAGGAAGGTTATGACGGGGCATGTTGGGGAAAACCTAAAAAAAAAAAAAAGACCATTTAATATCGTTTAAAATCCACCTTTTTTTTTTTTTAGAAAAACTTACGTGATGTTCAATCTGATAATTCAAACCACCCATAAACCAATCACCAAGAGCATTCAAACTGACATCGCGACCAGTAATAACCTGGATCTCAAAAAATTCCATGGTTTCGGCCTTCTCTGTTGTGATAACAGGCATACCATTGTGATTCAAGGCAAACACAAGAGCCAAGGTGTAACCAGTGGTAGCCTGACTAATCAAGAAGAAGAGTACCATGTTAAGGATACTACTATTCCAGGCAATGTTACAGTAAGTGAAGAGAGCCCAATGAGCAACAAGACAGGTCACCTCATAACGCTTGAGTGCCTTGGACTTGTTGAGAGAGTCCTTTCCGATAGCATACATCAAGGATTGAAGTGCCCATGAGAAACGGGCGAATCCTAAAACAAAGAAAAAGTAACGGGTCTGATTGGGAAGAACAGACTCGGCGATGAAACGTGAGAGCATGGTGGGTTCTTGTTCAAGGGCACCATAATAGGCTGCTGATGCATATTCGTCCCATAATAAAACGGGGGCGGTGTCAATATCGGGATCGTGGCCGTGGACATTTGTACTGGCATGATGTGTGTTGTGCTTGTTCTTCCACCTAGGTGATTAATATAATGATTAGATTTTTCTTTCTTTCTAATTCCCCAATCCCCCCTGGTGTTAAAAAACATCCACCATGATAGAATAGATTCGATATATACATATCAAGAAACTTTGTAAATTTAAATCTCCTTCTATCGTTCTATTTTATTTTTTTTTCCTCTTCCGCTCTATTCCGTCAACTCATTTAAGCCCCCCTCCCCTCCCCCCACACACAAAAACCGTCTTGGGTTATTTACCATGATAATGAAAAACCTTGACAGAAATCACCCAAAAACACCACTAGAACATCATTCCAAGTACGATCCTCAAAGCATTGGTGATGACCAAAATCATGGGCTAACCAACCACACTGTTGCCAAAACAGGCCAATGGTCATAGCAGACACAATCATGGCCAAAGTAGAAGTACGACCCCATCTATACAAGATGTAGAGACCTACACCACAGATGGCCAAAGTGGAGAGGACCTTGTAGGCATAAAAGAGCTTGCTAGAGTGGAAATAGCCCTCACTAGCGAGTTTATCACGAAGTTGACGCATCTCGGCAGCAAACTGTTTGGATTTATCTTGTTTCTCCTGCTGTTCTTTTGATACTTCAGGTTCTAAATCACCGGCATAGTAATTGGCCAAGATCTCGTAAGCAGAATCAGGATGCATAGCATGGAACACATCTTTTTTTTTTAAAAAAAAAAATAAGGATCAGCTTTGGATATATTTATCTATCATTATTGTTTACCTGATGCATCTTTTCCAACATGAGTTAAAAGCACATCAGTACCTCCAGGGTGATCTTCAACAAATTCTGTGACATCGTAGAGTTTATCGTCAATGACAATGTACTTCTTTGCATCCTTTGCGTTATCCTTGACAAGTTGGTTGATCTCACTGAACTCCTTTCTTGTGAAGGTATGGGGAACTACAAGGTTTTTTTTTTTTTTTGTAACACAATGGGGTTTAGAATAAATCGATCCAAACATTGGGGATGAAAAAGAATAGGTTTGATTCATTTATTTATTACCTGAGCTTGTCATTTTTTTTTTCTGTATCTAATTTAATTGACCCTTTTTTTATTATAAGAAGAAAAGAAAAGAGTGAAGAAAGAAGAAGAAAAAAAAAAAAAAAAGGAAGAAAAACAGGGAAGAGAGAAAGAGAAAGAGAGAGAGACAGAGAATACTTGACTTTATTTTATTTCGCGGGGGGGGGGTTTTTTTATTTCTCAGTAAGCCATTCAGGAACACTAAACCTTGATTAGGAATACACTCCGCCTTGAGTTTATCCAATCAAACGGCACTACAAAGTCAAAACGCACTCGCTTGTTCTGATCTATTATATTAAAAGTAACACCAATCACCATTTCACATGTAAATAGCTTTTTATTTTTTTTTTTCTTTATTTTTACTTTAAACATATAAAAGTAAACGTATATAATAATATTCAATCTAATACAAAACATAAAATCACATATTATAAAATCATAGTAATAATAATCAAGTTTAACAGCAACCACCACTAGGCTTCTGTTCATCTGGTGTTTGTGACACTAAAATAGTCTGTCCACCGGTTGGCTTAATGGCATTATTGGATGATTCCAGGGCCTTGTTGGATACAATTCGATAGATTTCTAAATCGAATAGGTTTAGTTTGACAAAAGATAAAATAGGATATTTTTATATATTGAATGTTCTTTTTTTTACCAGTCAAGATCTTTTGGAAGGAAAGTTCAACATTGGTAGCGTCCAATGCGGATGTTTCAATAAACGACAATCCATTTTCAGCTATATTACATAAAAATATCGATTAGCTTTTTTTTTCTTATTATCTCTCTTCTACATATACTTTACATGCAAATTGCTTGGCTTCCTCAGTAGGAACAGCTCTCAAATGTCTTAAATCACTCTTATTACCCACCAACATGATAACAATATTAGAATCAGCATGGTCACGAAGTTCCTTTAACCAACGTCCCACATTCTCATAACTAGAGTGCTTGGAAATGTCATAAACGAGTAAAGCACCAACTGCACCACGATAGTAACTATATATATATAGATCACACATACATATATTTAGCTTATCACTGCTTTCCCCCCTCCCCTTTTCTTTACTTTGTAACTTACGCGCTGGTAATGGCTCTATAACGCTCCTGGCCAGCTTTTTATATAAATAGATGCCATTTAGTTCATCTTACTTGGATGATATTTATTTATTTATTTATTTATTTATTACCTGTATCCCAAATCTGAGCCTTAATAACCTTATTATCTACCTGGATACTTCTTGTGGCAAACTCAACACCAATGGTACTCTTGGACTCGAGATTAAACTCATTACGGGTAAATCTACCCAAGAGATTGGTTTTACCAACACCAGAATCACCAATCAAAACAGCTAAAAAATATAAAAAATCAACATCTAGCCTTTTATTTCTTTTTCTTTTTTACTCTTTACTCTTAAATAAGTAATCATAATCATCATTGTTGCTGCTCATTATGCTTATGTGTTTGCTTAGAAGAGGGGGCTTAAGAAAAATATAATAAAAGGGGAGGGAAAAAAAGAAAAAAGAAATAAAATATATGGCGGGAACAAAATAAATATACTTTACTGTCACCCGAACTTTTTATGAAGTTTATTTGAAGTGTAACTCAGAGAGATCAGTTCTACAAAAACCGTGTAAGCGAGAGAATTAAGGATCCGATCAAGAGGGAGATAAGCTATATAGATGAGAAGAACTCTGCTTGGTTTTACTTTAAGATACATATACTCTTCTATTCACATCTCTGTAGTATACTATAGAGAGAGAGGGTATGATCCACACATAGATGACATGGAAATGTGTGTTGCTATATTCCCTCACACACATCATATCACGTGACCCCTCATGATTAGCAAGTTCTTAAAGTTGGTGCAAGTTGTTGTTTCCGCACACATATCTATTTTATTTCCTCTCTCTTCTTTTTTTTTTATTTTATTTTATAATACCATAATAATATAAAATGGAAAGTGATTGTCATTCCATTGTCATAGAATACCTTATTCACAACTGTTACAAAAACACCGCCAAAGCATTCCTAAGAGATTCCAACAAACTAGAGTCTTGTACCAGTCGGCTTAATAAACCCATTAAAAAGTGTAAGCGGCATAAGATAGAAAAGAAGGAAAGGAGATTTTATTTTTTAAAGATACGGAAAATAATGCTTTGTTATTATAGTGGCTGAACCTATGGAAGTAGATGATGGTAAGAGAGTGATATATTATAATACGATATGATGCTCATTGCTACTATTAGATGAACAGTGGGTATTATTAGATGCAAGAAAAGGCAAGTCATTTTTGTATTTTATATTTATATTTATATTTATAATAATTTATTTATTTATTTATTTATATAACAGCTTTAATACAAGCAATTGAAAGAGGAGATATTCCAGAAGCCTTTGACCTGATAAATAAGCACTTCCCATCATTGGCCGCACAAGATGGTGCAAATGACCAACACACGGCACAACTGATCATGTTTAAACTCCATTGCCAGCAATTTATAGAAATTATTAGGCTCAACTCCACTGATGGATTGGGTGCTATTCGATATGCACAGAAACATTTGAATCCAACGACATCGGTATTAAAGGAGAAGGTCAAAGAGGTCACTTCACTCATTGCTTATACAAATCCAGAGGAATCACATGCAAAGCATTTGTTGAGTCAGGAAAGAAGAGAACAGTTGGCTGCTGAGGTGAATCATGTCATATTAGGTGCGTTGCATATATTATTTTTTATTTGTTTATTTGTATTACTAATAATAATAATAATAAAATAGCACAATGTCATTTACCAGTACAGACTTCGATTGAGAGAATGTCAAGACAATATTCTATTGTGGACGAAGAGCTATCAAAGTTGAATGATCAGGAGTTTGCTCACAGAGAAAAGGTGGCAATGTAAAAATCTTATATATAGAAACAACAACAACAGCAACAGTTATAAATAATCTGTCTCTTTCCTTTTGCATTTATTATTTAACGCGGAATAAACCTTTCCTCCTCTCTTCATGGAAAACCTGCAAGATATAAAAAAAAAAAAAATGCGATTTACATATATATTTGTTTTTTTTTTTGTGTGGTTTTATTATTGCTTTTGTTTCAACAAGTCTTTTTATGCGCAATAAAACGAATACAAAAAGTTGAAAATGTTGCTTTTTTTAAAAAATAAAATCTTCACTTAGATCTCGTTGATGGCAAGAGCTATAAACAAAACAGAAAGAGTGAATGAGTATTGATACGAGTTGTTTTGTTTTTGTTTTAGGTTTTTACCAGGAGGAAGGGACTGTCTAAGCTTGCTGGCCTTGGACTTATCCTTGACAACGAGGGTGTAAAGGTAACGAGAACATCTGACCTTGAACTTGACAGAGTCAGCGTTCTTCTTGATGCGAGCGGCTATTATACAAGTGTAAAAATGCATTAGTGTCTTTGTCTTTCTATTTTAAATTAAACATACATTGAGCATCCTTTCTGCGGGCAATCTCGAGGAATTGCTTGATATCCTTAATCTGCTTGGGCTATTTTTTTTAGAAAAAAGAATTGTTTTTGTTGTTGTTTATTAGTATATTCATTCATCCATCCATTCTTATCCATCTATTATTCTCTTACCATTTGCGCTTTGATATGTTTGGAAAGAGAAGGATTTAATACTTGATTACTTTTGGTGTCATTATTAATTCATTCTCCAGATTTTCTTTGATGGCACTGTTCCTCTTCCACTTCAATCATACCGGAGTGTTAAATTATTCCGGGCCGGACAAGCTGCCCCTTTATTTCAAATGATCATCAGTAATAACGCAAACTGAAACTATGAAAAGTGTATTTTTTTATTTCGCTTTACTATATCGTACACCCAACAAGGTGATTCCATCATTAAAATACAATTTATTCTATTTTCACCTCTAGTTCATATTCCAGAATTTGGGAAAAATAGTGACAGAATGTATTCCCCAAATCACTGTAAATTCTTCATATTGGATTAACTGAGAAAAACACAAGCACACCAACAGCTGTAAGTTCTAGCAATACAGAACAGGTGCGATTGTGATGTAGATCTTTGTTCCTCCCACCTTTTAGTTCATTCCATTTTCTCTCACAGACAAATAATCGGATATATATCCGACAAGACGGGATGTCACTTGAGATCTGATACCCTTTCCCAACTGTTACACAAAATGTTTGTTTTGTGATAATAATATACCTTTGACTTTTGGTTCAACCATAAATAAATAAACAAGATAAGCTATTATTCATTCCGTTTGATAATTAATCGTTTCATTTGCCAGATAATAAATAACATTGACTTCAATCATAATAGCAGATCAACCCAGTACATTGCATCATTTTGGTACTAATCATCATTGTTACACATAAAAGCAGGTGTAATGATACAATGCATGACTTTATATTTATCAAATAAGATCAAAAGAAGGAACACAATACGATATTGAATTCATTATAGTGCTTCCGCCCTCAGTTTGGCACTGTTTTTTTTGGAAATATTGGTCATATTTTTAACTGATGCTGTATTTCAGATTATTGTACACTTACAAAGAGTACATTGATGACTTGACTGTTGACCTTTATTAATATTGACAGAGGGGAATGACTATATATTTACTCTTTGTTCCCATGATTTTCTATGTCTTTTTCTTCCTGTGAGGAGGATATCTCCTGTTCTTATTCTGTACAATACTCTTCATACCATTCAGAGTTCTGAGGGCCATCCTGGTTTCTATTTGCTGCCATAATATTGTACACATTCTTTATAACATCCTTGATTTCCCAAGCAGTGTGGATTGCAGGGAGCACGGTCTCTCCAAACTGTGAAATATCATTTACGATGTAGTAGTTTCTTGATTTTGTGATTCGTGTTATGTACTGCTTGGGGGTTATCTGCCCGAATAACATCTGATGGGAGACCGGAATGGATAAAGCCAACAGTCTGGACCGTGGTAACATCTTTTAATTTTATAATGATATTCTTCAATATGTCTTTGAAGCATTTCGGGAGCTTTGCAAACACCCTTCAAGACATTTTGTAGTTGTAATTGTTGTCGAATGTTTGAGCTTCAAAAACCTAATGATGATATTGGTCTATGCTACTATATAATGAATTGATCATTGATAAAACATATGTATTGTTATCTTTGTTCAAGCGTGATAGTAAAACGACATCACAAAACCATGAATCATTGCCAAGTAGCATTGACGATATATAATCATATTTATATTTATCTTTTGCAAGTAAAAGATATTAAACATAAAGAAGAATAGTTTACTGTTGATAAAGTATTAATAAAATGGAATCAGTTAGTAAGTTTGACCACTTTTTATATTATGAACGATGGTAACTTGCAATAATTTGGGATAACTGATACCACCTTGCCGGGCAATAATGATGTATGTATGTTATTATTCATATTTGTATGAATGAAGGAAGAAGAGAAAGAAGAAACATGATCCTCCATATTTATCCTACAAAATGAGTGATATGCTCTTCCCTTTATAAATAGATAAAACATTGGAACCGTTATTCTCCTCATTATTATCATGTTTAATCAAAATAACATGTTCAATAATATACAACACTTTTATTTGATCGAATAATAATTGTATGTTCATTTTCTATCAATCAATCGTCTCTGTAGCACTACTAAACAACGTCAATATCCAATCATTATTTCTAATAAAAACAAGTAGTGAAAATCACAGCCCCATTTGCATATACGTCTTACGAAAAAAAAACACGAGTTTGGATTTCCTATTTTCTAAAAGGCCTCTGAAGAAAGGTGTAGGTGTAATTTATCTAACAAATCTAAGCTTAAACATTAAAATTTTAGAAGTTATTCTCGATGAAAGTAATTGCTTTTTGTTCTATTTATTTACTGAAAGGTGGATCACCGATTGGAAAGTATTTTTTAAAAATCCGACCACTATTTTCGTAACCGCTTGAGGCGGAAATTTTATGTTTTTTTTTTCAATCATCCTACGATATGCCATGGATCACTTTATAATTTTAAAAAGGCACTTCAACCAATATAAAGCGAATGCTGCGTTGCTATGACGATTTCTTATCGATTGCTTAGCAACCAAACAACTCGAGTCAGTTTTTTTCGTTCTTTATATACACTGCTTTAAACATGTGTTTTTATTATTTTGTTCTTGTTTGATTATTGCTCTTAGCAGCACGTAGTTTTAATGCATATATAGAATACATTTATCACTTTATCAGCCTTATACAAAGTACATATATCCTCTATATACATAACATTCTTGAATAGGTCATTTTTGTATAGTATCTGGGAAATATGATTCAAAAATAGAAAATAAAATATATATATAAACAGAGTAAGGTAGTACCAACATGTAATTTGTTTACATCTCTAATGACATGATCTTGACCTTGATCTTTTATCATAAAAAAGAGAGATGAACAACTTCACATACTTTTTATTGGCCGAACTTACTATGTGACTTGTCCTGTGTTAAAAAAAAAAGGTGTTTTTTTTCCATATCTCGTTTCTTTTTCTACATTTCCTCAACATTTTTTTTTCCTTTTTCTTTTTCTTTTTTTTTTTTTTACTAATCACAAAAGATAAAAAAAACTTTATTATAAAAAAAGATGAAGTTTTCTCATCAGATACAGTTTAATGCTGTACCAGATTGGGCGGATTATTATCTCCCGTAAGTTTTTTGATGATATTAAAACAAAACTATGCATAAACTAATTTTATTTTTTTTTAGCTATTCCAATTTAAAGAAATTAATTTATTCTATAGAAAAGGAAAAAGTAACCAAAAAGGATCTCACTTGCTCAGATTTAGAAGATGCAGTGCCTACTGAACGCACCGCACTCATTCCTGAAAACCCCATTGAGGTTGACAATCAGCAGTTTATTGAGGCTCTCAACAAATCACTCGACAAGATTGTAAAGTTTTATGCTAAAAAGGAAACTGAGCTCTATGACGAAATGGAAGAGTTGATTGGCGATTTTGAAGGACTGGATAAGCCTGAACTCTTGAAGGCGGCAACAAGACGACTTAGTTCAGGAGTCGCAGCAGCAGAACATCAAGGAGAAAGTGACGATGAGGATCATCATCAAGGAGGACAGGTGAGAAGCAACACAAATCAATTACCCCGACGTGAATCTACCGTGGAGGGAGACTCTTTCCTTCCTGCCAATATCATCTCAAAGAATGTAGCAGAGACGGATCCAGAGCAGAACAGAGTGCCCTTACTTCAACGCACAGGATCATTAAAGATGGTGAGTGCATGGCCACGTGAGAGCATTGATGATGTGGTCGAGCTAAAGAAGCGAACCGTCGATCTCTTTGTGCTGCTTTCAGAGCTCAAATCCTTTGTGGCGCTCAACACAACTGCATTTGCAAAGATACTGAAAAAGTATGACAAAATCACAAACAACAATCTCAAACGCTATTATACCTCGACGCATGTGGGCAAGGCCTATCCATTCTTGCAGGCAACAAAGACTCGCTTGAATGAACGTATCCAGCAGACGGAGCGTGCGTATGCTATTCTCGCCACCGATAACAATCTCGACTTTGCCATTGAAGAACTAAAGACGCACTTGAGAGAACATATTGTTTGGGAGAGAAATACGGTTTGGAGAGATTTAATAGGTCAGGAGAGAAAAACGCAAACGGTTGGTTTGAGTGATGCAAAGCCCTCATCTATCTATACTCCGTTCGGAACTGTCCGTGTTACTCGCGACCAAGTCTTGAATTACCTGTTTATGATTGCATGTGTAGCGGTATTTATTGTTTTGCTGAGAGTTGAGATCTTTGATACGGTCGAGCAGAATCGTTGTTTGGCTATTTTGGTGTTTGCGAGTATGCTGTGGGCTGGTGAGGTAGGGTTTAAAACAAGAAAAAGAAAAAGAAAATTCTGTTAGGTATATTATATATGTATATATTGAGGATATGTGTGTGAATATGTGTAGTATACATGTATAGAGAAATGGAATTTCTGTATACATTTGATCTATATTTATTTATACACATATGCTCAATAATTACATATTATATTATATACATACTAAAGATAAAGGCAATGAATGATTAATAACCTATTTAAATACATAGGTCATGCCATTATTTGTTACTGCTCTACTTGTTCCATTTTTAATCATCACACTTCGAGTGATGCGCTCTGATGATGGAAACTTTACACGTCTCGACGCACCAGCTGCTACTAAACGAGTCTTTGGCGCCATGTTTTCACCCGTTATTATGCTGCTTTTGGGTGGCTTTGCCATCGCTGGTGCACTGAGTAAATTCGGAATTGCGAAATCCATGGCTACCTTTGTGTTATCTAAGGCTGGCACACGACCTAATAAAGTCTTGATTGTAAATATGCTGGTGGCTACTTTTGCTAGTATGTGGATTAGCAATGTTGCTGCCCCCGTCCTTTGTTTTTCTCTTATCCAGGTACTGTGTTGACATAATACATGTAGATATATTTCTGACCTTTGTATTTTTTTTTTTAGCCTATTCTTCGTACATTACCAGTAGACTCTCGTTTCGGACCCTGTCTCATCATTGGTATCGCACTTGCTTCCAACCTTGGTGGTATGGCATCACCCATTTCCTCCCCCCAAAACATCATTGCCATTCAAAACATGGATCCTGCACCCTCCTGGGGAGAATGGTTCATCATCTCCATCCCCCTTTGCATTATGGGCAACCTAATCATCTGGCTTTGGCTCTTGTGGAACTATAATCCTGAAAAACAAACACCTCATATCCACACCATCCGTGCCAGCACTGATCCAATCACGGGCACACAAATCTATGTGATTCTGGTAACCTTGACGACAATTGCACTGTGGTGTCTTGCACATACCTACGAATCCGTTTTTGGTGATATGGGTGTCATTGCCATCCTTCCTTTGATCGCCTTTTTTGGCACCGGCCTCTTAACAAAAGACGATTTTAACAACTTTTTGTGGAATGTGATTATGCTGGCCATGGGTGGTATTGCCCTTGGTAAGGCGGTGGAGAGTTCGGGGTTATTAAATACAATCGCTTCAAAGATTGAAGAGTTGGTGGTGGGCTTCTCTGCCTTTGAGGTTCTGTTTGTATTTAGTTGTCTTGTGCTTGTTATCGCTACTTTTATTAGTCATACCGTTGCTGCGCTGATCGTGCTGCCAATTGTCGCAGAGGTGGGTTCTCAATTGGCTGATCCTCAACCTCGTATGCTTGTTATGGTAATTTATTCTTTATCTTGTGTATATAAAAAAAACTTTATTAAACCTTGCTCTTATTTTTAGGGAACGGCGTTTGTATGTTCAGCTGCTATGGGCTTACCTGTTTCTGGTTTCCCCAATATGAATGCGATTTCCCAAGAAAACGAGCTTGGAAAGCCTTATCTCACTACAAAGGATTTCATTCTGAACGGTGTACCTTCCAGTATTTTTGCAATGTTGTGCATTGCAACTGTTGGCTATGGTTTAATGGCGTTGATTGGTTTTTAGATTTATATATAGCTTTTTCTTTTGATAACAAATTATTAATAAACATAAATAAATAAGCATAAATAATCTCACAGACACACACACACAAAAAAAAAAATTTTTTTAATTTTTTTTTTCCTTTTTTTTTTTAAAAAAAAAAAAAAGAGACATAATGGGGGCATAAGTTTACTTATCATTACTGTTTTTTTTTTCAAAAAATTACAAATTAATGAGAAAAAGGGGAAACAGATAATAATTGTATAAATAAATGCAATCAATAGAGTAAAGAACCAAAGAGTGTAAGCATGCTGTCAATACCATGAATCAGAAGGAAGTTGATGATAATTGGATATTGAGATTATCCCCCTCCCTTTTTTGTCAATTTTTTTGTCATCAGCATTTTCTCAATAACTTGAAAACTTTTTTCATTAATTTGAAAAACTTATCACAATAATTTGAAATTTTTATTACATGAGGGGGGGTATAATCTTGAAAAGAAAAGGATACCCTCAAAAAGCAGTACTAGTAAATGCATAAGTATTCAACTCATCATCAGAACCATAACAGGACGATGCCGACGAGACGTTGGTTGTATAAGGGTCATTTTGAAAGAGTGCCGAGTTGCTGGGATGCACCAGGCATCCGGGGCACTTGCATTGAGCTCCACAGTGGCAACTGACGATACGGGTGGTGGTAGGTTGTTTATCACTTTTAACAAATGGCTCAGTTAATGGTGTGATGGTGATCACCACGGATTCGGTTGGTCCGTTACGTTGACAGCATTTATCACTAAAGCTTCCACATTCGCTTTTCACTACATTACTGGGTGGTGGCATGATAGATTCGAGCGGAAGGGGTGGTGGTGCATCCTTGAACGAAAACGCTTCTTCTTGAGGGATGCCGCTTTGAAGGACTTCGTTGAGAATGGCGGTGAGTTCTTCAGTGTTGACCAAATCATCTGCTTGCTGGGTTGCGGGGTTTGCAAGAAAAGCATTGAGTTGGTCGCTAACATAGTCAAACTGAAAGTCCATTGGTTCGGCACCTACAGGAGGTGATACGGAAGCGGGTGGAGGCGTAGTTAAGCCCAAATACATGGAAGCATTGGTGTCAATGGCTGGGACCGAGGGCGGAGCGGCAACTGAAGAGGGAGGGGCAGAAACATTCTGACCAGTTGTTGTTTGTGTGACTAAACGTGTACAGGAAGAGGAAGAGCATGATGAGGAAGTGGAGTTACGGTGTTTTTGATGAGTGGAACGTTTTCTGCGTGCTCTAGGCTGACCATCTAGAAAGCGTTGACTTGAAGATTTGTGGAAAGTAAAACCAAGATGGATACCTTCGTCAGATGATGATGATGATGAGGGTGGTGGGGTAGCAGCTTTTGTATCTTGAGGAACAGAGAAATCAGAAGCAGTGCTGGCAACAGAAAGATCGCTTGGAAAATTAGGAGAGGAAGTGATCAGAGCCCAAGAGTAGGACGAATTTTCAACACTCGATGTTGCACAGAGTGGCGCCAATAGCGTTGGCTCTGTAGTGGAAGTATTGTGTGTCACATTAGGTGTGAGATTAACTTGGTCCGAAGAAACTTTTGGAGGACAGGCACATTGGTCCTTGCATGTATCGTTCTGGGAACATTGTTGTTGTTGTTGTTGGTTACGATAAATGAGAATAGGCTGCTGTTCTCCTATATTTGTATAAGAAGGGGGAAAAAAATAATGTATTTTCTTTTTAGTTCAGGAGATTTTTTTATTTATTTATTCAAGATATATTTGCATTACCTTTTTTATCAATACAAGCACATTTTACATGAACTTGTTTTGTTTTTCGAAGGTCTCTACAATATGAACATTGGGTAACAGGACGTCCTTTTTTTCGGATTTCAAACAATGGTCTATCAACATGGCTGCAGTGAGAAGAGCGATGCCCCTAATTTTAAATAGTCTTATTAGTTCCATCACTAGCATTCATTATTATAATAGTAGCAAACCTTGATACAAGTGGAACAAGCATATTTTACACCGTTAATGTACATTTTAAATAAGGCGCCTTTTTTTAATGATATATATATTTGGAATATAGAAAAGAGGAAGTAATAATAATAGTAATAGAAATAATAATAATATCTAGGTTGAAAGTATACGTTTGTAGAGTGGGTCTTTTTAGGAAAAAAGAAAAAAGAAAAAAAAAGGTAGAGGGCGTTATCAAGAACTACTTTGATATTCACAGCTTATTCTCTTGAGACGCTATAAAATCATACCAAAGTATAGAAAAGAGAGATATATATAGTCAATGAAGTAAGTATTATTTTTTTTTTCAAAAGAAATTTAAATTCTATGAAAAAGAGAAATAAGAAAAAAAATGGAAAGGGAGTAAAAAGAGAAAGAAATAAAAACTTGGAAAGGGAGCAAAAAAGGGGGCCTATTTCAATGGTTGATCCACCCACAGTTTTTTTTTCACTATTTCTAGCGGAGAGAAAATGTGTGGCAGTTGTTGTGTGGGGACCCTGACCTGTCATCTGTCTATCTTTTATATAAATATATATTGGTGAAAATAGCGATCAATGGCGATATGAGCTCAATTGAAAAAATGTAGGACAAGCCACCTGAATATGACGTAGCACTATTTGTGTCTCTGTCGCCGTCTTGATTCTGTGGTTGATGATCAGCTTTATAGATTAGTATTACCATAATAATAACCATTATTGTTATTGTTACTTTTTTATTTATTTTTGCTTTAGAGTTGTGTTTATCATCATCATCATCAATAATAACAATTATACATACATATTTACTATTATTTACTTGCTTGACCTATTTTATAAAAATCGAGAGTAGTTATATATAAAAAAAAAAAGATATAAAATATAACCATTAAATTCCTCTGTCAAAAGGGAAAGGAATCACTAATCTACCCAAAATAACTGTAGGAATATTCATTTTCTGATTTCCAAAGTGGCTGGTGAAATCTCTAAAACATGGTGCCAAGAAATAAAAATAAACTTTTTTTTGGTTTTCCTCTCTGCTGTGGCGAGATGGTTTGAATCACTTCTGAACAATCGGAGTGGTAAAAAGCAAAAAGCGAAAATTTAATGCTTTCTAAAATCTGTTTATGAGAAAAGTTTTGTGTGTTAAAACATTTGTTTATGACATGCTGCATCCTTACTATATTGTTATCATAACTGTTTTTATTTAATCTTATTTGGATTAAGATGATTTATTTTTAATATCACAGGATCAGAATAGTTACGTATTTTACATCAAAATGCAATCTATCCTCTCCCCTTTTTTTTTTTTTACTCCTCCGATCACTACCTTTCCATCTTCTGATACTTGTGTAGATCAAACCTTGACATTGGTCATACTAAAATTGGTATCAAGTCGCATATATAATGAATTTGTTTTACGGCATTCAAGCCCGCCAAAAACAGTCAGATTTCTAATCATGTTTTATCTATGATGATGATTGCTTACACGCTTACTCTTCTCTTCATGCCAAGATCTCTTAAAGTATCATTGTTATAAAATAGTAGAGGAGAACAAAGTAGGAGAGAAATTTAGACTTTTTATATTATTATAATGAATGAATATATAATAAACAGTGATTACAGCCATTCATCACATCCCTTCTTCCAACATTCTGCTGCTGCTCTCCCAAATGTAGTAAGTTTCTTTTTTTCTTCCTATCTCTCTCTCTCCGCGCCCTGTACATGGAGAAAATAAAATAAAAAAAAAACCTTATTTATTTATTTATTTATTTTGTAAAATAGTAATGGTAATAGTAATAATAATAATAATAATAGTAATAATAATAGCAACAAAAAAGTGAATTGTGATCATGTAAAATGGTCACTTAGCCTGATGTAACTTGCTATCTATTTTCAAAACAAAATAAGAAAATACTATCAGACACCCGCTTTTATGTATACAATAAAACCGTGCGAGAATATATAAATATATTAAAGGTCACAGTTATATATAAAATATTTATAATAACCTACAACTTGAGGTTTGTCAAACCATCTGATATGCCGTAATGTAGAATAATGTCAGGTACAACTTGTTTTTAATATTCGAATAACTGAATAGCAGGCGAATAGTTACACCACCGACACACTAAAACCAATTTATTAGGTGGTGATTTATTATCCAAGGTTTTCATAAAATACATGCTCAATTTCCTTTTTATTGATTTCCCGTCTGCTTTTTCCAATAGTTAAAACGTGCGTATTTTATTTTTCATAAATTGAGTCTAAGTTTTATTTTATTTAACACTACTCATAATTGTAAATAAATTAACAAGAAATACACACACACACACACACACACACACTTTTCTAAAGTGCTAAAACATGACAAGAAAAAGAAGGAGCAAACATGCTCAAGGGAGAAAAAAAAAAAAGAAAACAACATTTTGATATCATTGCCAAGACAGAATTTAATAACATGGCATTTATTTTTAATGATATTGAGAATGCTTTTTATTTCTATTTCAGACTCCCCTTAATCCATTTGATATGTTAACTTGACCAAGCTACTTGTTAGTGTTATTGTAAATTAAATAAACCTAACCTTTTATTTTAACCATTCTGTTCTGTTTATGTGATATCTTGTTTCTCAAGATAAAAATAAAATAAACTCTTTGGGGGAAGCCCCGTGCCATACGGCTTTGGAGGAAATAAATGCATAGAATGAATCCATCTTTGTTGTGTGTTCATTCATATGATGAATTCCGAGTCTGATAATAATGTCGTAATCGATTTCACTCATCCAACATTTATTTTGCGCGGTTCATTCAGCCATGAGTACAGCTCCTTTCATAACAAGCGTAAAAAAGTTACTTTTATGATATCCAACTTTCGGAGTAGCTTAAAAAAGCTTTTGAAACGTCAAAATAAAATGACCCTAAAAGCCCTAAAGGGATTTTTCATTTTGAATAGCTTTTTTTTTGTTTGTTTCATCAACATTAATGCTTGATGAGCACATGTGAATTTTCTTTCTAGCAAGTAAAAAAATAAAATAAAGATGAAACTAAAAATGACAATCTATTCTTATGGCATAATAATGAATGATAAGCTTCGCTTTTTTTTTTATAAGGAGAAAAAGAAAAGATCCGGAAATAGTCGCCATTACCTACCTCCGAATTATCATTAATCCTTTTTCAATTTTTAAAGTCAATTTTTTTAATGGCGCACTTTAAGAACTGTGCCACTTTCTCAAAAGCTTTATTTTTATCTTCAAACCTTCTTAATCAGGACAGCTGATATATTCGGTAATGATACTCTTTTTTTAACAAAGGAGAGTAAAACATGTTATATTTTTACAATGAACATGAAAAACCAAAGAGGAACATTTACATTTTATCGTGTTTATTTCACTTCTATGACGACATGATAAGGCAGAAGATAATTTGTAATCTTGTCATGATCCAGATATTGGTTCTTATTTTATACATTCGGCAGAAAAAGAGTGGAGCGCGTTGGTGTAACTTTTGTTACTTTGGTGCTTCCAATTAATCTCTAGATTAGTTTTCCATCTAAACGATTTTTGTTTTTGGTACAGTACTTCTGGTACCAATATGTGGTTTTACCAGACCAATTTGTGGTCAATTTTATAATACAAAATATACACTAATAGATGTACGAACCAAATCGCAAAGTGGTACCGGGAGCACTGTACAAACATCTTTAAACTTTTTTTTTTTATGCTTTCAAATACTTTTTTTTATTTACTGTTTCTCTTATAGCTAAATTTTCATAGTAGTTAATATGATATCTTCAGGTCTTTGCCAGGAACTGAGAGTATAGTTACATACGATTTTTGTGAATGCCCCACCCACGAATTTTCTTTACTGGTTTAAGAGATAGCCATTGGTAAAACGAGATATCAACAGGTTGGTGAGAACTAAAGTTTTGTTTTTGATGGGGTTAAATAAATAGAAAAAAAAATAACATTTAATGAGAAAATGCTGATGACAGAAAAATTGACTAAAAAGGGAGACTAAGCTCATGATCCAACCCAATGAGTAATAACACAAGGGCGTATGTTTTGGTGTCTAAATGGATCCCATTTATCACCAACTTTAATTGTCATATACAAATTATCGCCCATGCTCAATCGAAACGCCTATTTTACTAATGCGTAATTGCGAATGTGTCCATACTGTGGTTTTATTTTGATTATATTATTTATCCAGACCTAATTTTATCTGGTTTACCATTTGCTTATTTATATTTTGGCATACTCAGATGTGGATTGTTTACGTAAATACTAATTATATATCTCAGGCTATTCGTTGGATTCCTTGTAGACTCTCCTCCTGGATTCCATTTTACCATCTGGGGTCGTTAAATATACCGCTACTCGCACCCATTGCCGGCTCTTCCCATAGGCTTGTCGATGCCGTAAGTTTTTATATTTTTATCTGTGTCTATTTAATGGGTTACTCGCTTGTTTTTTATATACTTCCCTTCTGGTATACATACATATGGCCTTCACTAGTTGACATGTCAAGTAATAAAAGTTGTTTTCTTTTTTTAAAAGAAATAATAATATTTAAACCCTACTTTTGATCAGCACTTCAAGGCATGTCATGATTAAACAAAGGTAATGCTCCATTGTATATGTATATTGATCAAGTATGCAGAATTTCATAATCCATATGCTATGACCCTGTTTTTTTTGTAAAGTGATATACCAATTTACTCGATTACAGAGAAAAAATATACAGTGTTTAGTATATTTTGTATTATAAAGTTTTTTATTTTTCTATTATCCAGCATTTGTACTAGTGACTGTTTATTGCCATATTTGGGTGAAAAAAACCACACCAAATTAAAAAATTTCCGGGAGTGTACAATTGAGCTCTCATAGTATAGTGGTGTAATGTGGACTGTTACAATTAAGGTGTTATCTAAGGTCCCGAGTTCGATTCCCGCTGAGAGCTAACTTTTTTATTTTTTATTTTGGAATAAATATTTTTCTTATTTAAAAGGCTTTGTATGAATAAAAATGAAAAAGGATCAACCTCAAACATGATTAAGCTTTTTTTTTTTTTTTTGTACCGTTCTCTCCACTTAATTCTTTTTGTATTTCTCATCTGTTCATTTTAAAAACTGGCTTTCTTTTTTTGTTAAACACTTCTATTTCTTTTTCAAATATTACTGTTAGATTTTAACTTTCTAAAACAAAGAGTTTTCTTTGATTCTTCCATGATATTTTATTAATAATTATAGATATTGCCTCTAAAGGGTTATATACAACTCTAATTTAATTTCATAAATCATAGTATTGACTGAAAAAAGAAAAGAAAAGAAACAGGCAAGAGAGTGTTATTTTCAAATTGAGTATAATAGCAGTGGTGTTTTTGACAGTTATGCTTTTTCTGTGAGGAGATAACAGTGTTCATAAGCTTCGAATGAACATGTCTTTTTCTCTTGTTTAATCTATCAATAATAAACTGTTCTTTTTTAAATCTTTAAAATGTATTCGACTTGTCAGTTTATTTATAGTATGAATCCATTTTGTCTTTTTCTTTTTTTACTGTATTGATACTATATAAAAATGAGTCAGTGATGAATGATCTATGAATCGATTGAACTCCTTTTTTGCTTATAGAATGCTCTGACAGTATCTTATTCTCCTTCTTAATAAAATGTATCTTTACTATGTCTTCTTTTATGTAAACTTGACGTTGCCTTATATTTTACACTCTTCTTTAACCACGCAATTTTGATTAAACATGAAATGCTGGGACTGTTAATTTGCATACATTTTCATTGAGATTCCTTTTCACTTTATTTAAATCAATGTATTGATAGACTCAAAAAGGTTGTTATTTATCGTTAGGGACAGTGAAAAAGGCCATCTATTATATATGCTTTACTATTAATTAACTTTTTTTATGTATCCTTTTTTATATAATTAGTACTACTACTACTACTACTACTACTACTACTATTTATATATACATTCGTTCCTTTATATATAAGAGTTCCTGTTTGGCCACTAGAGTCGACATTAGTTATATCCCTTCATGCTTATTTTTTTTTTTTAAAAAAAAAAGTGCGTAGATTCACCACAAGTGTTGTTTATTCATTTTGATTGAAATATATACATATCTTCCTTATTTTACAATAGATTTAATAGCTAAAATAAAATACTTCAAGTCAAGAAAATGTGAGAAAATGCTGATGAAATGACTAAAAAGGGAGATTAAGGTAAGAGGACTAAAGGGGAATAATCTCAATATCCAACCCAATGAATGATGACACAGGGGGATATGTTTAATCGTCTTAATAGATCTCATTTATCACCAACTTCCTTCTGATTTATGGTATTGACGGCATGCTTACACTCTTTGGTTCGCTACTCTATTGATTGCCTTTATTTATACATTACGCTTCTCACTATAAAGTAAGTTAGAGTGACGTCAAGCTTTGCGTTTTACCTTCAATTAAAAGTATCTCTGTTCAGCATTAATAGTAAATCCTGACTTTGTACCTTGCAAACAAATAGATTTTTTTGATTCGAAATTTTATCTTTTCTTCACTTTTTCTCATTCATTCACTCTACAAATGGCAAATGTCTTAATCAAAAACGAAAAATGCAGAAATAGATTTGAAACAATTCAAGTTTTACATAGTGTCAGAATTCTAGTAAAGGACAGAAACAAAATTACGAAAAGAGAGTTATCTAAAAATAAGCATATTCAAAAAGTCAACGTGGAAGTAGAAGCTTGCATCAAATCTTTGTTACAAGCACCACAAACGCGTCCCAAACATAAAAAATCTGTAGCTAGCACTCAAATGTGTACATATGATCAAGATATTCATTCAACATATAGTCAATGATAAAATGTCTATCAAGAGTGCTGGACTGAAAGCAAATATGTCGAGTTCTGTCGGTTCCATTTATTATCAAAAATACTTGGAAGATCGAAACCACGACATCCCTATACCGTACAATCGCGCGAATCGCCCTCCTAAAAGATGCACACAAGCTCAAATATGCGCGCTGATTGGTTATATTGAAAATGACAAGATCTCCAAAACAGCAGCTGCGATAAGAGCAAATATATCTGTAGATTCTGGTAGAAAATACTATAAGCAATACTTGAGAGATCGTGTTATTCCAACCGCAACAGACAAGCTTCCATTTTACAAGCCTTGTACAGAAAACCAGGTTAAAGAATGCATCCGTTTTATTATCAATGACAACATGACAATAACAGCAGCAGCGAATAAAGCGAATATATCCAGATGCACTGAATCAAAATACTATAATAAATATTTAAATGATCCAAGTTGTTTTTTGACCAATCAAAAATAGTAAAGCCGTGGCTCTGAACGTTGCACACAAGAACAGGTAAAATGTTTAATTCATTGCATTATTAATGACAAAATGTCAATAAGAGCAGCTTCGAAAAAAGCGAATATGCATGAAAGAACGGGTAGAAGATATTATAAAGAATATTCGAGCAGAGGAACAGGCCATGATGTGCGTGTTAAAAAAGAACATACATAATTTTAAATAAAGAATTTGTTCAGTTACATTGTTGATTATTAAATGTTAGTAACAGAAGCTTCAATAAAAGTACTAGTATAAAGTACTAACAACGTTATTTAAGTGATCCAAAGCACGAAATTCCGTATCCTTGGAAACCACTCACTATCAAGAGTTCAAACAAGACCAGATGAATTAACTCCGTTGGTTACCTCATTGTTTTCCATATGTACTAACTTTAATAAAGATCCTTTTAGCAAATCTAAAGTGTTGATCTTCTCTCAAAAAGTGTATTTATTTAAAGAAAGCGCCAATGATTTTGGGCCAATCATAGTTAAGCTCATAAGAAAGGTAACTCACAGTCACAGTGAGAAGAGAAGGTGAAATGTAGAACTGGCACTTCTAACTGTATTGTGCTTTTTATTTTACACTCCGTAGTGATGGTACCTTTTGGGTAAAAAAAAAAAAAAAAGCCATGTGTGTGTTTTTCACATTCATGTTTCTTGTAATTGGTCAATTTAAGTTTACGTGTGGGTAAAAGTCAATTTACAAAAATGGGGTTAATCATATGCAAAATAACACGTTTGTAATCGTAATTAAACTAATTCTATATCATGCACTACTTTCAAATTGTTTTTATTTCTTTTACTTTTACTTTTACTTTTTCTTCTTTCTTTAATAACTTTAATTATTTAAATAACAATCATGCCAGAAGGTTTTTCAGTCGACGTTTCTAAAGCCGTTGGTCACAAGTTTCCTGCTGATACAGTAAATATACTCTTCTTTATTTAAAAAACAACAATCCTTAAGTGTTTTTCTTTTAGGTCGCCTGTACCAGACGCGATTTCTTATTGTATGCCTTGTCTGTTGGTGTACCTGAAACTGAGCTTCAATGGCTTTATGAACTTGGTAAAACAAGATATAATTCAGACAAACAACAGCGAACAATAATAACCTTTAATAATAATGATGATAGATGTCGACTTTGCACCTTTACCAACCTATCCAATCTGTTTACTCTTAAAATCAGATGATTGGGATGTCAACTCATTCATGGAACGCTGGCAAATCGGAGGACCCACTCCCGGCATCCCTCCCTTTGACTTGAATAAGATTGTTCACGGTGAACAAAAACTGGAAGTGATCAAACCCTTCCCTCTTGAGGGCGGTCGTTTCAAGTCCATCAAGACCTGTCTTGGTGTTTATGACAAGGGAAGCGGTATGTTGATTGATTCTGCTATTGATCTTTATGGTGAAGAGGACAATATACATTATACCCGTATGATTACTAGAATGTTTGTGAGAGGTTATGGTGGATGGAATGTAAGGTCATTTGATCATTCAAGATTTATGGACTAATACAATGTAATAGGGTCCTAAAGGTCCAAAAGCCATTAGCTATGATCCTCCCAGCCGTGAACCTGATGCTGTTGATAGATTCGCTACACAACCCAATCAGGCACTTTTGTACCGTCTCTCTGGGTAAGACAATAAAAAATAAAAAAGGTCGCGTTAAACTAAACCTTTTAAAAATCAAAAGCGACTTTAATCCTTTACACGCCGATGTCAATCTGGCTCCCACCGTCGGTTACCCCAAACCCATCCTTCATGGCCTCTGCTCCTATGGTAAATGTGCACACTCCATCCTGAAGCACTTTGGAAATAACGAAGCCGATCGCTTCAAGTCTATCGAAGCCAGATTCGCCTCTCCTGTTTTCCCTGGTGAGACTGTTGAAGTCCTGATGTGGAAGGTCCCAAGCAACGATGCCAAGGTCGATGGTGTTATCTTCCAAGCTCGTGTTAAGGAGAGAAATGTACAAGTTCTTACAAATGGTTATGCTACCATTCTTAAAGAAGACTCAAATGATGCCAAGTTGTAAATAAGGAAAAATAAAAGAAATACATTTTTTATTTATTTATATATGATATATTAAAAGTCTAATTGCTATCAGACTTCTTTTCATCCTGATCATCATCAGTATAAGCATCCTTCAAGTGATCAAGCTTAAGTCTGTTCAAAACAGCCACAACATTTACAAGTGATTTGAGTGTCTTGCGGCTACTAAAACCTCTACGAACAGTAGGCGCCAAATTGATATCTCTAGTTCCTTCAGAAACAATCCAAGGATCTTTTAATGCTTCATCTGCAGTGATACGTTCATTGGGATTAAGAGCAAACATTCTATTAATCAAATTCTTGGCTATATTTCTATTTATATCAGTTATTCTCTTTGACTCTCCTTTTTTTCTTCTTACCATCTTCTGAAATCTCTGACCAATACTCCTCATCAAACTCATATTCACCACGCATAATGGAATCAAATAATTCATTCTGATCCTCGCCATAAAATGGGGTATATCCACTCAACAAAGTGTACATGATAACTCCAACACTCCAAATATCAACAGGTTTTCCGTGACCTGTGCCGCGAAGGACTTCTGGTGCCACGTAACCTGGGGTGCCACATGCTGTTGTGAGTACTTCATTGTGGTTCTTCAAAAGCTTCGATAATCCAAAGTCAGTGATGAGCAATGCAGAATCTTCGTCTGCTGTTTTAAACAATAGCTATATATATACGTGTTTGTTACTTATATGTATAGAATAGTAACATACTTCTCTTTCTTACATTTTCAGGTTTTATATCTCGGTGAACAATCTATTTTTGGTAATTGTAAAATTAAATGATATCATCTTTTTTAATATACAAGGAAATAACACTTACATCTTGAGAGTGTAAATAAGACAAGCCCTCTAACATCTGGCGTACAAGATCAGAAGCAGTTTGTTCAGTATAAGTCCCTCTCTCAATAATACGTTGGAATAGCTCGCCTCCAGTACAGAGATCAGAAACGATATAAACAGCATCGTTGGATTCATAAATATCATGCATTGAAACGATATGGGAGTGACGAACATGCTTCAAGATGTCTTGTAATAAAGTGTTATCATCTCTCTCTCTCTTTCTCTCTTACTTATATATACCCTTTCTTACCTAATTCACTATCCAACATTTGTTGTTTTCCTATTTACAGAAACGGCACTAAATCAGTATCTAATCCGATTAACCGTGTTTTTTTTTTTCCAAAGTGAATCCATTCTATATCTATACTACTTTACCTGCAATAGCCTTCTTGAGAATAATCTTGACTGCACACTTTTCTCCAGTAGCAAGTTCTTCACACTCCTTTACAACAGCGAATGAGCCTACACCAAGTGTCTTTTCGTTTATTCTATACTTTGCTCTCAGTTCAGCCGGGTATTGTGAATTGTCATCATCGCTATGTGTCTTTTTAAAAAGTGTCAATACTTTTTGTACAAAAGGGTTATGGTGTGTCATTGTATATTAAAGAGAAACTCGATAAAAAAAAAGAAACAAAAGGAACAAAAGTGAGGGAGGGTTATATAGGGATTGCAAAACTTCTGATTTCACACGTGACTATCGTTAAACTTCTTCATCAAGTGAATTTGAAATATCAAATGACAGTCATATAAATAGAGATACGTAATATCATCCATATATACATGTCAATGCTTTATTCATGTATTATTTTACTAGTATAAACGGTCTTTTACTACTATACAAAACACCAAAAGTGTCTGTTTCTCTATATTTCTCCGCCATGCCCTTCCTCTCTCTCTCCTGTTTCTATTTGTATTACTCGAGTTGACTTTGTATTTTAACTCAAACACAGATCAAAAAGGGCGTTATAGAATGAATAAACTATATTTATAGATGGACCATGACCTGACTTTGATTTTCTTGGTTGCTTAGCCTGGTTGCTTAGCTTCTATTTTAACATATACTTTGTTTTTCTTGCTACAAGCCAAGAAGATGTTATAAAGACATGGTATTGCTTGGCTTGGTAGTTTATATATAAGTGTTTATGCTAAATAATGTATTGGCATCATCTTTTTCGTCGCAAGTCCACTTTAAAAACATAGCAATAGGGTCCTTTTTTCTCCCTTTTTACATTTTACTCCTATCAAAACATGTTTATTTCTATTGAGTTTATGTATAATGATGTCTATATTTCAGTTTTTATTATTGTTCCTATTGTACAAAATAAATATATAAAAAAGTGGCTTTCATTCTCTCTTCTTTGTATTTTTAAATATTTCTTTCTCGTTCATCACGTTCCTTCACACCCAAAGGTCTAATGGCTTTGCCATCAGATTTTCTTTGTTCTTCACCCAATACAACTTTATATATAATACATTAGACACACATTAACTAACAAGTTGTCATGGTTACCTCTTTTATACAAGATCCAAGAAGTGACGATGGCAAAAGGTGCCGAAACAATAATAGTTGCAAGTCTATATTGAAGAGTGTTATTGCTTGTTTACTTAAGAGGTGTTTTTGTTTATCCTTGTATTCACCTTCTTCCTGCTGGTGAAAGTTTTCTATTCATTTTTGATGTAAGAAAAAAAAAATGCAAGCAGCAAGGGGGGTAATTTTAGTTGTGCGTGTATGTTTTTTCTCCGCCTTTCATTGCCATTTCAAAAGTCACGTCTTCAACCTTCTAGATAACAATAATTATACATTCATAATAACAAACAAAATAACATTTATTAAACTATGATTCATTTGCAAATGCATCAATGTGAGGCAATTGGGCATGAGTTGGGTCTGTATTATCTTGAATGGACTCTTTTTCCTCCTTATTGTGCAATAGAGTAGGTAGATAACAAAACATGACAACAATACTCACAATAGCAAGTAATGCAATGATTTTCAATACCAGTGAGCATGATTTAAATCCTCTTAATCGTTTATTTTGAAGGTCTTTTCTTGTAATGGGTGTTTCTATATCTTGATGCTGACTTGTAGCCTCTTCTTGCTTCATTTTAGATTTGACAGCTTATTAATTAATAAAAAAAAAAAGATGTATATAAACAGAAAAAGGGAAATAATAATAATACAGAATATGAAATTGTTATTTGATCCATGCAAGGAATGTTACAACACAAACAGTGAGAGAGAACAACAAACATATATACACTATTTCATCATCCCTTGTTTTTTTTATGTACAGTGGTTAATAGTACCCATATATTTCAATGGATAGATCCCTTTCTATAATAACACCTTCTTGGTTTAGCCATCTTGTGTGTATATCATAGCAACAATAGTAAAAGGAGTGGAGGAATTACTTAATACATGAAGGAGATGTTTTATATAATAATCCCCTTTCATTATTTTGGGGAGTAAATGAAAATATGCAGTCAAAAACAATTATTATTTAAAAAGAACAATCTTTTTTTCGATAAACAAAGTAAATGATAGTAGATTGTATAGTGAATATACTTTATATTCTACCAGTAAAAATGAAGTAAAGAGCTGTACGAGTAATATAGTCATCACAACTGATAAATAGTAGATCATTCACCATGTTGATCATTTTTTTTTGTGATGTCAGTAGTTTCATATCAGAGAGTATACATTCTAAATAATAAACAAACAAAAACAATTCACCAAATTTGACATCAGATTTTAAAAGCATTGAATCTTATTTTTAGTGACAAGGAGATAGAGAAAAAGAGAGTTTTATAAATATTTAGAGTGTATAAAAACCGTCGCACAGACACTTGCATGTGTATCATCATTATTTTGGCAGCTTATTTTATGTATAGTAAACTTTTTACTTTGGTCATGAGAGAGACAAGAGAGAAGTGCAGATTTAGATGTGCTCTGTCTAAAGTGATATGGATCAACATACAATCCTTATCTCTGTTTCTTTTAACTGCGAAGACATACAATAGTAATGGTACAAGGTACATCTCTTTTCCATTGTATTGTATGTATTATACGCAGGTAAGAGCATTTCTTGATAGTATACCAAACAACATTATGTTTTTAAAGTCAGATGTGTGTGTTACAATGGTGTCAGATCAAAATTATGAAGAGAGCTGCAGTCACTTCCCAAATCTAATAGCCAAAGGAAGGGGAAAAGTAAAAAAAAAAAAAAAAAAAAAGTTCGATGTAAAACAAACAATAGGAGAACAAGGAAAAAAACTTTATTTGATAAGCTCAAGAGAGTCATTTGGTAAGCACAAAAGAGAAAAGGAGAACAAGGGTTTATTGTTTTTGTACACTGACATGATTGTTTGGTTTCCCTTTCTGTCAACCTCCTTGATTTTGATCATGATGTTTATTTCATATTTATTTCTCTCTTTTCCTTTTTTTTGTTTATTTTTTTTCTTTTTGTTTTGCTTTTTTTCTTTTTTTTTAAAAAAAAATACTTCTATTGTAATTTACTTATTTACTCTCTTAATATCTAATATAATAATAAAAACAAAACAAATATAAAGCGTCTCATGGCTGGTCTAGAGACAGTATTCGCAGTTCACAATTTTGATGCAGAAAATGATGATGAACTTACATTTATAATTGGAGAGCCCATCATTGTCATTCAAAGAGACGATGGTTTTGGTGATGGTTGGTGGAAGGTAATACAAAGTACTGTCGTCATTTATACCAAGCTAATGTTATCCGTCTTTATTTAATAGGGACAAAACACCAAAGGTGAAGTAGGCTTATTCCCAATGAATTACATCCATCGACAAACACAAACACAACTTCCCACACCATCCACATCCGGAAGCACAAAAAGATCGCATCACCACATTGAATCACAACGAAACAACCCAAAACGACTCCATTCTGTTGTCTCATCCTTGGATTCAAATTATTCCTTCAATAGCAGCAATAAAAAGTCTGTTCCTGCACCACCTTCCACCGTATCTTCTTCGTTTCAATCTTCAACCATATCAAATCAACTAAGAAAATCCATCTTGAGAACGTTACAACTGGCTCCAATTAAGTCTATTTCACCCGAAAATTGGGATGTAGATCAAGTCAGTTTTTGGCTAACTGCCATGGATTTCGGTAGCATAGCAGATAATTTCAAATGTAAAGTACAATAATGCTTCAAAACAAAAAAAATATTTTTTTTTTCTTACTTGAAAATCTAAATAGTGCAAGATATCACGGGAGATGTCCTATTGGAACTAAACATGAATTCTTTAAAAGAATTAGACATTCCGACATTCGGAAAGCGATTCAAGGTACAAAATGCAATCAACGCCTTACGTGATGAATACTTTCATCAAATGGGTCATAGCAGAATGTCCGTAGCTTCCTTAGCTATTTCAGAGGAGAAGAAGAGCTCACCTGCCTCGCCATTGTATTCACAATATTCTTATCGTCATTCAGCAGCGAGAAGAAGAATGCATCATGAGGAAGAGGAGGATGATTACTTTTCCTTGAGTTCTCCAATGTCACCTCTTTCTCCCGTTACGCCCGTTACACCAAGATCTCCAAGAGCCATACTGGATAGAAATTCAAAATTACCAAGTATGGCTTCGGTCTTGCCTTCCAATTATGGAATGACAAGAAATGACCATATCAAGGTATAAACATCTTTTTTTTTTTGTATTAGGAGATGAATAGGAGATCTTTGATTTTTTTTTTGGGGGGGTGGAGAGGAGGAGGAGGAGGAGCGCGATTATCACAAATGACATATTTGATACTCATCATTCTCCTTAAAAAAAAATAGTCTGAAATCAATCAAAGAGTACCTCAACTTTCGATGTATGACAACATATATAAAAATAATCAAAAGGGGGACGCAATTTTTTTTCTAATTTTCTAATTTCTATAGTGATGAAACCATGGCCAATATTAACAAACCACAAACAGTGTTACCAATGACGCACCCAAGCTCGATGGGTATCTACTCTGCTAAAGCGGATGAAGGGAATGTAACACCTGATATGGAAGGCTGGCTGCATAAGCAAAGTTGTAAATACAAGAAATGGAATAAGCGCTGGTTTGTTCTGAAAGGAGCCAATCTCTTTTATTTCAAGAGTCCAAAGGTAATAACAAAAATCAAAGCAAAATTCCATTTTTTTTTTATATATATACCAACAATGCTTATATATAAATATTTAGGATATTCGCATGAAGGGTATAATTAACTTAAGAGGCTATCGCATCATACCAGACGAAGGCATCTATCCCGGAAAATACTCATTCAAAGCTCAGCACGAAGAAGAACGTACCTTTTTCTTCTACACTGATCTAGAATCGAGTATGCGATCATGGATCACGAGTTTAATGAAATCTACCATTTCAAGAGACTTTGCCGCGCCTGTACTCAGTTCCAATGTGGTCCCTACCGTCTCGCTGGATATTGCCCTTCGCATGCGTCCACGTCCACCTTCTGTTTTATTATACAAGAAGGAAGATATAGCCAAAAGTTCAAATCAACTTCAAAAGGCATCCTTTGAATCCATCGGGAAATTACACCCTCCTAATAATGATTCTGGTTTTGATAGTGATGTGCTTCGTTCGTCTAGTACACAAGATGAAGCCATTATTTTAAATGATGATGAAGAGGAAGAAGAGAGTGCTCCTGGATGGTTAAATTCAGACTATATCCAATGGGTGAATACCGCCAGCTCAGCAAATATCACATTGCTATCTGAACTGAGGCGAGGTGATATCCTGATTGATCTTTTGGAGGAACTGAGTGGAAAATCAGTCAGGTCGCTATCACCAGCTACTGGTTCTTCTGAATCTGTATTGGAGTTGGATAATATTGTTGCTGTGTTTAAGTTTATGAATGAAGAAGGAATTGAAGTGAATGATCAGTATACAGTTCAAGGTAAAAAACAAAGTAGCAAAAAAAAAAAAAAAAAACTTTATAGTTTTGCTAATATGATAATGGTGATTAGAAATATGTGATGGAAATGAAGGTAAAATCATGCTCATGCTACAATCCATACTTGAATGGTCAATACGAATGAATGATTCAAGCTCATATCATCAGCAGAGCTGAAGATAAACATCTTTCTCTTTGTATACCCTTACTATCCTTATTATACTATACTATTCTATTATATCACTATTATTCTATTCCCTTGTTTTTTTAAATAATATCTTAATAATCTTAATCTTGTAATCTTTAAAAAAAAATCTTTTTCAAACCCACAAGTTGAGTTTATATCTCGATTTGGTATTACTTGAATTTAATAATCTGAAAGCAATTTTCTCTTTACAGTGATAAAATATCACAGGTATGTAAAAATTATCAACTTTGTTGGTTCTTTTTTTAGCTTTCGAAGAATGAGTACTGCCTAAGAACAAAACACATGAGTTGATTCGCTAACACCGTCAGTACTTTTTGTGCAATTATCGGCGTTTGATAGTAACCTCTCAACATTATTCTTTCTTTTATAAAATGACAAAAAAAAAAAAAAAGCTTAACCTTGCATTGATAGGTTTTTTTTTTTGCTAATGGCAAAATTTTTTTTTCTCCATTTAACTCCGCGTCCTTTATGTTTGAAAAAGAACATGGCAGACTGTTAAAATGAATCTAGCTTCGTTACTTTAGATTTAGAAAAACGCATTTTTATCATGAGTTAAGAAAAAAAAAGTCTTGGTATATATTACATTTAGATTCCATATGTTATTGTTATTCTCAATACTGTAAGGGTCTTTTTTTTTCTATTAGAAAACCCTGAGATGCCAACATTTATATTTTTAGAAACTGGTACTCTTATTATATTACCTTGATTGTATTATGAATTGACGCGTTGAGGGAATAAAAACTTTTTATAGTTGGTAAAAGGCTGCATGTAATGTGATGTGCTGTATGATGTTTGCAGATCCTCGGATTCTAAAGGGTTCCGTGGTAGATCTGTCACATTTTTTTTTTTCTTTTATATCAAATGCTCTTGTTTTAGTACATCCTCTTTTTGAATATCTTGTGTTTTACTATGCTCAATTGCGATATTGTAAAACAAACTAGTGTATGTTTTTATTTAAAAATAAAAGGTTTTGTAATTTGACTGAAATCAAAAAAAGACCAGCCAACCTATTTATAAGTTTATATATTTGTTTTATCTAAAAAAAAATATACAGTGGATCCCTGGTTGTTGCAGAGGTCAGGTTTCCCAAATCTCGATGCAGTAAGCGAGGGATGCAACAAAGTGAGATGTTGAAGATTACCTTTAGTTCATTTTTTGGCTGCTTCGTTCTGAATTTCCGCAGACTGTAGGCCTAAGGCTACTAGTAAAATGGTCCCGATTATATTTTTTTTGTTGCATGATGCAAGTTGCACATTTTCTGATGTTTTTTTTTTTTTGGCTTTTCCCAAAGAATCGATACAAAAAGCGGGGTGTACAACGACCAGGGAGCCACTGTACCGACAAGATAATAAAAAGGATAATTGATAGAATATCATTATTGTTGTTATCTTCATCATCTGAAATGATGTTTAGCATACTTTTTTATTTTGTATCTTTTCGGGTTAAGACCCTGCGTTTTTTTTTTTTACACAAGCCATGCTTAATGATTGACAACTTTGGTTGATGAGTTCTTAAATAAGCTATTCTATAAGCTCATTATTCTTCATGGTGCATCTGATCATATCGATAAGACATGGGTATATTGCTTTGATACTATTCTTTCTTATATTGAAATGTATTCAAAGCTATCAAAGGAATAAAAGATAATACTCAACTCGCTTAGTATATGCAATTTAAATTTTATATCTATATTTATAAATTTATGCGCGTTGTCATCTCGTTTATTTATTTAAAGATAAGACAAAGTTATTATTAGACACTTCATCGCTACCTCCTGAAAATTCAATTCTTTCATCAGTACTTCTTTAAAATTTGCATTATTATCAATAGCAATCTTCTCCGACTGTTCTTATCTCTTCCAACTTGAGAATTCCCGAGACGACTTTTTCTTTGATTTTTTAATCTTTTCAAACACATAGGTCAGGTGTAGACGCTTTCAGTGACACTTTTCTTGTTTTGATCGTTCTATAGATCAGCATTGAAAAGTTAAAGATAAAAACCCCCCCCCCCCAATTTCAAAAATATGAACAAAATTATGCAAATATATGGGATGATTCCATTTCTACTCTAGGAAAAAGTAGAACCTTATTCAATCATCCCTTTCTTAAGACATCCAATATCACTTAATTATTCTGATAGGGTTTCAATAACACATATATTACGTAGTGACCTTGCTCTTTTACTTCAATACCTCTAGTTTATATGATATTGTATGTTATATATTTCACTTCCATAAATTCCATACTATCGATCTCCAAGTGGCCATATCATACCTGATAAGATGATTCATGTAATTAGTAGCTTTAACTTGAAGATCAAGGATATCTTTACATGCGCATCAAGATATCCGACTTTTACCCATGTTTTATGAAACAATGTCATTCATTAACATATAAAAGCTACTTTTGCTTTATCCTTTTTTTTTTTTTGAATTGAATTGAATTGAAGGTGGCCTATGCGTGTATTGATATATTATAAAAAAAACCCCTCCATTTTTTTTTTTTTCAATACCAAACGGATAATAATAATCTAGATATACACTTTATTCAATCTCTCTCTTTTATAATTTAGATTCCCAAGTATAAGGATCCTTTAGCACAGTGTCCAATTTCAAAATATGCTGTGCCGTCTCCCAATTATGCGATCGACGTCTCTCAATTTCGGGATCTGTCAGATCATGCCCGCATAATTCAAGCACATCCTTGGGAGGCGCGGTTTTGCCGCTCAATTTCTTAAAGACTATCTTGCTAAAGGCATGACAGGCAGTGGAGGGCTGGTTATGGTCGTCTTTAATGACAAATCTGTGCTGGAGAATGAGCCATTTATCGTTCCATGTATAGATGCGGCTCTGAACGGTGTATGAACTGAGTGGGGGAATCTCCTTTTTGAAGAGGGTCACTACACCTCCATTGTGTCCAAAGATGTGGTGGTGTGGTTCAAGCATGACTCTTGAGAAGACAGTGTAGAGGATATGGATGCGACTGAAATCTAATATCTTGTTGTATGTACTGTGTTTTTTTTAATTTTTTTTTTAATTGTGGGTTTTAGTATATTACAGTTGGATCTCTTTTTCTCTCTTTTGTGTGTGTTACCTATTGTTCTATAATCAGGTGAATTAGGATGATTAATATTTTTTTAGTCATATCACATTTACAAGAGAGAGAGAGAGAGAGTACTCACCATATGTTGATTGTAATCAATGTCATCTAAATAACAACGATGGTCTTGGGATACCACAGAGAAGAGGTCTATCATTTATACAATGAGTGTATTGGTATTATTCGTCTATTTGTATGTATATACCATCAGGTTCGAGGTTTCTTTGCTTTGCACGTTTAATCAAGTCACGAAGTAATAACCAGGAACGTACTGTATATGCAAATGGAAGTGATTTTAAGTGTGCTAGTGCAATTACACCGAGTGGAATACCAAGAGCTAGAACTGATGTGGGTATTTTGTATGTCATATTTGAAAGAATATATGTAAATAGAAAAATAGAAAAAGGACAAGGAAGAAATGAAAAAAAAATTACAAATAGAGAGAAAATATAATTGTCTGGTTTTGTGATACACAATGTCCGGTTCTTGTCCGGTGTAAGATGATGAAGAGTGTTATGATCAATAGAGAATAATATACAGCTTTTCGGTTACCTATCATTACAAGGGTTAAAAGAGATATAAACATAAATCATTGATCATCTATGTATATACTACGATTCTTCCCTCAGGCACACATTATGGTTGCCATAGCAACCAGTGTGTTGTTACTGTGTGAATTAAAATGTTTCATCATTTTGATGTGCATATTCAAATGAATTGATAAATAAGTAAAATCACCATCTCCAAATGTTATAACAAAGATAAAGGATACAATATCTTGTTTTATTAGTGAAAAATAAGTATTAAAATAAAGAGAGAGGGGATTCTCTCATAGATTCAGTGGATCTCTCTTGCTATGATGACATCGGAATTCCATAAATAAAAGTTTAAAGTGTTTCAATGTCCGTGAAACGATATGATGACCTTGATTTTTTTTTATATACGTCTTTTTTTTTTCCCCTTTTTTTTTTTTTCTTCTTGTTAAATATCTCACATTTTGAAATCAAATAAGTTATATATAAAAAATGGCAAAACCCATTAATGCACGTGAAGCCTTTGAACTTCACAAGTCTGCCGTGACTCGAGACTTTATCGCCAAACCTCGTCTTGGTAATATAGAATAAAGCATATATTTTTACTCTATACTAAAACGGGGCTTTTTTTATTTTAACAATGGCAAGATTATCGTACTGTTACCGGTGTTAATGGTCCTTTAGTTATTCTTGATAATGTCAAGGTATTTTACTTGTTTTTTTTTCGTGTTTTTGTTTTGTTTTGAAATGAAAAAACCTAATCCTCCCCTCTTTTTTTTTTTTTTTTTGTTTAGTTTCCTAAATTCTCAGAAATTGTAAACTTGACACTTCCTGATGGTTCTGTACGTGCAGGACAAGTTTTGGAAGTTCAAGGTAAAAAAGCAGTTGTTCAGGTAAATAGATAGGATATGGGGAAAAGGGAATAAATCTATACAATCTAATACTAAACCCTTTTTCTTTTTTTTTATTAAAAAAAAGGTTTTTGAAGGTACTTCCGGTATCGATGCCAAACAAACACACATCACCTTCACTGGACAAACACAACACATCCCTGTCTCTGAAGACATGTTGGGTCGTGTCTTTAACGGTTCAGGTAAACCCATCGATAAAGGACCCAAGATCTTTGCCGAAGACTACTTGGACGTGAACGGTTCACCCATCAACCCCTTCTCTCGTATTTACCCCGAAGAGATGATCCAAACTGGTATCTCTGCTATTGATACCATGAATTCCATTGCCCGTGGTCAAAAGATCCCCATCTTCTCTGCTGCTGGTTTGCCCCACAATGAAATTGCTGCTCAGATCTGTCGTCAGGCCGGTCTTGTGCAGAAATTGGCTCCCACCAAGGGTGTTCATGATGGTCATGAGGAGAATTTCTCTATTGTGTTTGGTGCTATGGGTGTCAACATGGAAACTGCTCGTTTCTTTAAGCAGGATTTCGAAGAGAATGGTTCTATGGAACGTGTTACTCTTTTCCTCAACTTGGCTAATGATCCTACGTAAGTTTTTTTTTTTATTATTATTTTAATACTAAATTGATTTTTGTTTTATATGCATATAGCATTGAACGTATTATCACTCCTCGTCTTGCTTTGACCACTGCTGAATACTATGCTTATCAACTTGAAAAGCACGTCTTGGTTATTCTTACCGACATGAGTTCTTATGCTGATGCTTTGCGTGAGGTGTCTGCTGCTCGTGAAGAAGTGCCTGGTCGTCGTGGTTACCCTGGTTACATGTATACCGATTTGTCTACCATTTACGAACGTGCTGGTCGTGTTGAGGGTCGTAATGGTTCCATTACTCAGATTCCTATTTTGACCATGCCTAACGATGGTAAGAGAGAATATACAAGATGTTGGGATATATATATTTACCTAATTTTTATGGCTATTTTAGATATCACCCATCCTATTCCTGATTTGACAGGTTATATTACCGAAGGTCAGATCTTTGTTGATCGTCAACTCTACAATCGTCAAATCTATCCTCCCATCAACGTCTTGCCTTCTTTGTCTCGTCTTATGAAGTCTGCCATTGGTGAAGGTATGACCAGAAAGGATCACGGTGATGTCTCTAATCAATTGGTAAGATAATACTAATAAGATGATGATCTATCTATATATAATAATCTCACATTATACATATAGTATGCTAAATATGCCATTGGTCGTGACGCAGCTGCCATGAAGGCAGTTGTGGGTGAAGAAGCCCTGAATCAGGAAGACAAGTTATCACTTGAATTCCTTGAAAAGTTTGAAAAGACATTTATTGCCCAAGGAGCCTATGAATCCAGAACGATTTACGAGTCCCTTGATTTAGCTTGGTCTCTCTTGCGTATCTTCCCCAAGGAACTCTTGAATCGTATTCCTCAAAAGGTATTGGCTGAGTTCTATCAGCGTGAACGTAGTCAAAAGAGATCAAAGGGTGTTTTTGACACACATCAGGAGGCGGAATCTTCTGAACAGTAAAAGAAAAGAAATAAATGACCCTCTTTTGTTTTATATAAATATACACACACACTATGATTATCTTTCTTTTTTATTGTTATTATCTATCTGTTATTATTTATTTATTTATTAGATCTCCCAAGTAGAAGCAATGGGTTTATCAATAGCTAATGCAGGTTCCTTCTTTCTCTTGCGATCAATTTCAGTGGTAAAGAACTATAGAAATATATAAAAATGAATATAATGCGAAAAAAGGACTAAATAGAGTAACTTACGGTGGCATACGTATGATCCAAGAAATCTTCCAAATTATACTTTGGTTTAAGAAACTGCTCGCTGAATATCTTTGCAAGAGTGGATACATTAGCATAGTAATGTTCTGTGAGTGTCTTTACTTCCCAAAGTGATGATTCCATCGCATTTGACTTGTAAGGATCCAACTCGGTCATAACAAAGGGATCTTCTGCTTCTCCGGTTGCCTTGCTGCTATGAATCAATGTCATACATGTAGGGTGACGCTTTAAGAGGTTGTAAATGAAGGGGATGATGGCTGCACTGGCAGCGGGTGGAGCTGTGAGTGATAGACGGGCCATGCGTTTGATGAAGGATGCAATTAGGGCTGCAGGGAGATATCTAAAAAAGGAATGTCATTCAATATGATTGGTTTTCTTTTTTCTTGAAGTATAACTTACGCAGAGGATAAAAAGAGTTCCAATAAACGGAAGAAACGAGATCTGTACTTTACATGCATTACGTTTCTATCTAATAATGTATATAGTTTATGGTAAAAGTCGGGATAATCTCTATCATAAGAATAAGAGTGATAAGAATGATAAATATAGAACCATATATAATAGCACTTACAAGTTATGTTCTACAATCAAGGTAAAAAGACCGTTTAAAGCCAATAAACTAACCGAACCACCAATATTATACGAATCAGTCAAGAAATCCATAAGCAATTTGGGCTCAGACAAGTGAGGCAAGATACGTTTATGCAAGATGAGCAGGATCTTCTTGTACATCTCCTCTGTCAATGGTAATTTTAAAAGTGATAACCAACAATTTGAAAATCCACGTTTATGTACGCTCAATTGAAGAAGTGGATGCTTTTTAGATGCCTTCTTCTTTGTGTTTGCATCCTCTTCTACTTCCATGTCATCCTCATCAGATAATAAACCCTCGTCACCTAATAAATCATCTATATTCTTCTTTTTTTCTACTTTGGCTTCGTACTTGGTGGGATTAACTGTCCAGAATTCATCAATTTCAGATGCTTCGGTTGGCATGGTGCGAATACCTTCCACAATGGCGTATACATTACTTGCAAGCAGACTTAGCGATTTATTATTATTATTGCTACTATTATTATCCTCCACTTTTTTGGCCTTATTCTTCTTCTTTGTCATTGTATCCTCGTCCTTTTCCTTCAGGGCCTTTTCAATCAACTCTGCTGCATCCTTAAAAAAATAGTGTCGTAAATCATCATAGACATTTAGGTATTTTTCGATTAATTCTCTACGCAGAGGTTCACTAAAATTGGTATTGTTGATAATGGCACGGACGGTGGGACCATAGACATCGTTTGCAAAGTGATAAGCACCCGAGTTGTTCATGGCGTGCTCTGATTCCGACTTGATCATGGTCATGAGGATGTTGAGTGCGGGTAATTGAAGTCCAGGTTCGTCGCTTGAGAGCAAGGAGCGCACAAAGGTGAGATAGTCGAGGTAATTTTCACGAAGCCAGAGTTGGACCTTGGTTTTAGCAGAGCTTTCGTCAATGACTTTGGGTTTTTTCAAGTCGTCTGCCATGAGAAACTGGGTGTAGACACGATGAAGGGCATGGATAGATGCATGGACCACTTGTGCATTGTCACTTTTGGTGAATTTGGTGAGTTCGACCACATTGTTGAGATTGGACTTGTCGGAGAGACTGGCTTCTAAGGTTCTGATCTTTTGACGGCTTTCTTTAAAGTTTTCGCCCTAAGAAGAAAAGGAGAGGGTTAGGTATTTTATTTATTTATATTTGTTTTGGAAAATAGATATTTTACAGCAGAAGCTCTCTTTCTCTTTGCGGAAGGTGCCATTTTTTTTTTTTTCGTATTATGTATTTGTTTAAAAAAAAAAAAAGATATGCTTTTTTAAAAAAAATAAAAAAATAGACATGGGTGAGTGGCTTATTATTTTGAATGTTAAGCAGTCATGGTTTGACAGGAAATTCATATATGCAAAAAGGTAAAAAGATGATTTCTTCAAATGGAAATAGATGTAAATATATAAAAGTATATGACTATCTGAAATCAGCTCCAATAAAAGAAAAAATAACACTCATCATAATAGGATAATATATCATAGATGTTTAATAATGAGGGCAGCAAGAGCGAATACATATTATCCCAACATAAACATATAAAAAATTACAACTTGGCATCGGATCCAAACACAATCTTTGCCTCATCAGCGATCTTCTCGGCGTCAGTAGGAACAATAGTCTGAGTAAAATCTCTAGCAAGACACCACTTGTTGGCAACAAGAACATCCTCTTGAGCACCCTTGATACCGTTTGACAAGTCAAAGGCAGCCTGTTCAACAAGCAAGGTACCGGCCAATGTTCTACCAAGAGCAAAGGTCAATTGACGGGCAGTGGCCTCAATTTCAAGCATTTCGGTGGTAGAAGCTGCAAATGAAGTGATGTTGTTAAAGGCAGTCTTGATGGCATTACCTGCTTCCTTCAAAGCGGGCTGAGCGGAAACGGAACGAGATACCTTTTCCAAGCAAACCTATATATTTACAAATACATTGAGTAAATAAAATAAAAGTGATGTTGTGGTATCTTTTTACCTTTTGAAGATGAAGAATAGCCTGACCCTTCGTCTCACGAATTACACGCAACACATCCATAGCCAATACATTGGTCGTACCCTCCCAGATAGTATTCACCTGAGCATCACGAAGCTGTCTACCAATACCAGTTTCCTCCATATAACCCTGACCACCCAAAGACTCCATGGCTTCACTACAGGCATCAACACCAATTTTGCAGACATATGCCTTTGCAATGGGTGTAATGAAACGAAGAACAGCATAGTCGTCCTTGTAGGACTGTGTATTGGGATCATGGCACTCACTACGACCCAAAAGTTCAGCTGCATAAAAGATAATCTGCATACCGGCACGATAGACTAATTCAATATTAACAAGAGTGGTAATATGAAGGGGTGTCTTGTCCAGTTGACGGTTAAAGGCAAAACGTTTGAGTGAAAAGTCTTTGGAGATGGCAAGCGAACGACGGAGACCACAAACGACACCAAGACAGGCGTTTAAGCGGGTAATGTTGAGGATGGAAGCAATACAGGGAACACCACGACCAGGATTTCCAAGCTATATACATATATTCAACGATGAGAGACTTTTTTATTATTATTATTATTTACAAATTATTTTTCTCTTTCTCTTACCATTGTAGCCTCCATACCATCTAATTGAAGCTCGGCAGTAGGTAAACCTTTAGTACCATACTTGTTCTTTAAACGATGAACACGGATACCATTCAATTGGCCATCAGGTTTTCTCATCTCGGCAACATAAAGAGAGAGACCTTTACTTCCCTAAGAATATATATATATATATATATATATATATATATAAATAAAGAGACACTATTTTGCAATATTAACAATTTTACCGTCTTGACAGTTCCATCCTTTGGATCAATAGAACGAGCCAACAACATGGTCATATCAGAGGTAGTTGCACTTGAAAACCACTTGAAACCAGAAACGGACCACTTATTTGTAGCAGCATCAACAAGTTCAGCCTGTGTCTCTGTTCTACTAACATCACTTCCACCAGGTCTTTCTGTCATCCATTGACCGCTTGTCCAGAATTTCTTGGGATCGCGACTATGTATGTTGGGAGGGAAAAAAATCAGTGAATAAATGCATAAATATATCTATCTATCTATCTATCCATCTATTACGTGGTTAATCTGGTATAATATTTCTCCTTCAATTCATCATTTCCCAGCATTTCAATAACACGAGCAGCACCATCTATATGTATATAAAGGGGATGAACAAACATTGGTTTTTTTTTTTTTTGATGATCACCAATTACCTGTCATTGTCAAGGGACAACTAAAAACAGCAGATGAGGGGTTGAAAAGATACAACTTTGCAAATTGATATACTCTAGAAAACTCCTTCTGTTTTCTTTCATATGCAATGGCAACCAAACTAATTTTTTTTGGTATAAAAACGTTACACACATGTAAACACACAACTATTATGATTTTTTTTGTTTACCCTTCTTCAGCTGCTACATCATTCAATTGTTTCCAACCTTGTGCAGTACTGATCTCATCCACTCGTCTATAAATGTATTTTAAATATCATTGCACTTATAGATATATCCTTAAAAACCCACCTACACCAAGCATCGTATTGCTTTAGTTGAGGATAATGGTTAGGATTCTCAACATCATCACCCATGGCAGCAATATCTTTAAATGGTTGATGAGTATATATACGATCTTTCTATTTTCAGCATCTGTTCTCACCTTCAAGTACTCTCTGACCAAATCTCTGAAGATCAGGTTCAATTTCAGAAAATGTCTCCTTTGGCATGATTTTTTTTAAAATGTTTTGAAGTACAATATCATCTTGGTATTGATTTTTTAAAGTGGGTGGTTCCTAATAGTAATAATAAAATGGATATTTATAAATCATCATCTATTCGTTTTTGTTGTTTGTTTTGTTGCTTTTACTTGAAAGAAACCCTGATCAGCAGTGGCTTTTGGTGATGGTTTTTGAGTTTGGCTCATACTTAAAACAAAGTAAAGTAAAGAGAGAAGAGAGAGAGAGAAATATTTTTATAAGGAAAAGTGTGAATTGAAACTCCTTTTTTGCTTCTCACAAGCATTCAAACCTTCTAATTGAGTTTCCCATGCTCACCCCGCATTTTATTTTTTTATAAATCTTCAATTCCCGCTGCTTTTCTGCTTTTATTGTTATTATAACTTTAATATTCTTTTGTTTTAATGATAGATTACTATGATTAAAATGAAAGAATGTCTCTATAAGATATTAAATTATTCCGAATCACGGAGCAAGGCATTTTGTGAGATTTAATCTATTTTGCCTCTTCAGCACTTGATTGGCTTATTCGGTTAAACCAATTCCTTTTAAATGATTCATATCACGTTACTAATGCTATAAAATGGGAGGTTTTATTTAATAAAGATATTCTTGTAATTCTATAAATGGATTTGAAAAACCAATGTTTAATAACGTTGGATTTGATATATTATTATAAATATGCATATTATTATTAATTTATAAACAAACATAAAGTATTTATACAGACACATAACCGTTGTTACCACGACGACGCGATGAACCAACAGAATCAGTAATATGTGCAATCAAATCACGCACAAGATAAGGAAGATCAAACCAGAATTCACGATGAGGCACAAGATCTAAGCCTCTTGCATTATAAACCTTGTAATTATAGACAGCACCACCTATGAAATAGACAATGCCAGCTACCAATATACTGATATGATAGTGTAAGACATGGATCTCCTTTTATACATATTCACAATGAACTTACGTTGTAAAGAAGATGGCAATACCAGACATGCCACCCTTCTCTTCATGAACTGGTTGTTCTACTTGGTCTCCTTCCTTCTCGGTGTCATCCTTATCCTTATTATCACCACCACCACCATTATCAGGAGTAGGTTCTTTTTCATCTTGTTTTGTACTATTGCATTGTTAATAGAAAGCGATGATTTACTAAGAAAAAGTACTTACGCGCAAGCATAAACAGTCTTCCATTCGATATTCAATGCATTGTTGTGATATGATAGTATCACAGGATCCTTTGGTGTTTCCTAATAGAATAGAGAGTGAATAAAAGTATATTCTCTATTATTATCTATTTACCCCTCGCTTTTGAGAAGTATCGCACTCCAATGTAATAACAGCAGATTGTTTAACATCGAGATATTTATCACCATTCAATATCAAATTATACTTAAAACCGGCTACAATTTAGTAATAATAATAGGATTTTAACGATGATGAAATAATCATAATCATAATATGTCACTTACATTGAGTGGGATCTTGTTTTGTATCAAGAGGACTGAATTCTGGACCAAGTTTATTTCTAGTCATATTCAAAGTGTGAATATCCTATTTTCTTTTTACTTTTCTTTGTTTTTACTTTTCAAAATCACCAGCAATAGGAAGAATCTCTGCAACAAACTCTTGATCGCCTTTATAAAAAATAGTTCGTTGACAAATATACTTTTTAAAAAGAAAAAGTTAACAACAGCTCTCTTTAGACTATTATTATTGTCCCGAACTTACTGCTCCCTTTTTACAATTGTCTTTGTCATCATCAGCAAGGTTTAGATTGTTACAAATGTTCAAAACTGTTTGTATTGACTGTGTAGCAGGCGATTTAGTTTCATTTTGAAACAGAGTGAATTCACTGTTACATTAAGAGAGAATAAGCAACATGATAAAAAAAAACAAAGGTTTACTTTCGACAATTTTTTTTTTTTTACTTGTTGAGTTTAGATAAATCAAGTTGATACGCTTTATCTGAGAGTGGTTTATAGTCACTTGAACAGTATTCTTGTAAGGAATAGACTGTTGAATAGAGTGTAGTAGATGCAATAAACAGACTGAATAGCTTCATAAAGAAAAAGAGAAAAAAGAAAGAAATAGAAACAAAAGGAATTTACATTGTTGTCAGCTGTCTTTCAATAAAAAAAAACACAAGATCATACACACACATTCTTTTACTATTATTATTATCTCTCTATTGATTATATATAAATAAAAAACTTAATCCTTATGAAGATGCTTATACTTTTTGTTGGGTAAACCACCACCAGGTTGATTCCAAGTTAGATAAGACTCATCACCCAGTTTTCTATATAGAATAATGATGAGTATGAATACGATAAATCACTATCCTCCTCCCTTTTACCTTGGTCTAATCAGTTGTCGAAGTGTAAACAAGATACCCAATACAATACATAATGCTCCAATAGACAAATAGGCAATTCCCAAATATGGGTTTCGTCCACCCAAGGGTGTGGTGGTAGAAAGCACCAACCATTTTGTACCACTGTATTGAATAGTATCAAAATCTATAAATGAAACCAAAAAAAAAAAAAAAAAGTATGAATACAGATACATATTCAAAATAGGACCCTTACTCATATCAATGGATATTCTCCATCTACCAGCAGTCAACTGTTCATTATCATTACGACCCCAAATCTTTCTAAAATCAGGCAATGCAGCCACGTGCATCCAAACCATAAAGCTCTCCTGAGTGGAGAGGTCAGGCGGAGGATAGTCGGCAGTGTATTGACCATCCGGATAGCGCAGTGCCCAATTGGGTGGAGGTACAATGTCCGATATCGGATACTGGGTGGGCCCGTATTTCCTCTTGTCAGTGGGCCAAGCAATGTTGGATTGACTGAAATTGTATTGTGCATTGTTACCATTGACAGAGATAAGATTAGAGGGTGTATCTAATGATATGGATGAGAATTTATATATTGAACATATCTTTATATAGAATGTTTTCTCCTACTTACCATTAAATAGTGAATTGGCAATCAATCCACATGGAAATATCAACTTGTTGTTGGCATCATAGGCCAATGGATCACAATCTGTACGAAGAGTGGAAGAGGATACAATCTTACCCATCAATTGATCAGCATCAAAGCTCTTGATGTATTGACGATGGTTTTGAAAAAAGTTGGTCAAGCGATAGTACATAAAGACAGGGCCCTTCATGGTGGTGGGGATTGTAAAGTCAATGGTACATCGTGGGATAACCAAATTGTTGGGATTGCCCCACTCTGTGTCGAGGAATTGGGATGCATTAGAGGAGTGATAGACGGGTGGTTCCATGGTGGATAGGTCGGGGTTGTCTGCTAGTAGATAGCTGTAAAGACTGGGTGCTAAATAGACGGGTTGTGTGTATTGCTGGCAGTAAGTGTAATTGATCATTATTTCATCGACCTATATATGATATAAGTATAAAACGCTATACATATATATATATGTATTCATACTTTTTTACTATTCCACCATAATAAACCACCAATAGGACAGAATAGGATACCAATAACAAACAGTGTAGGTAGTACATTACGAGGTGTCATGACTGGCTGCCATGCTGGTAATCTCTGTTGTCTAAAGGCTCCATCTATTTCAAGTTGTAAATGAGCCACTTTTTTATTCTATTCTATATACAAATATTATTATTACCGGTTGGTTTTTTTGACTTTTTCGTTTTATCAGTTTCTTCCTTCTTTTCTTTTGTCATTTTTCTTTATAATTATTTCTAGTATTATTTACAAAGACAGATAGAGAGAGAGAGCTTAAACAATTCAACCGTCTGTGTTTATTATAAACAAAAAGAGCTGTCACTGTCGATCAAGCATCGGAGATATAAGTTTAAAAGTAGAGAACACTTTACTTTTTGTATGAAACAATCATGTGGAGACAAAGAATAATGGATAAAGAATAATACTAATAATATAAGCAAGATAATGATGCTAAGTGGATGACTCCTTCTTGAAAGCAAGTATGTAACTTGGAGAGTTGAATATATCATCGTGACTTGAGTCAAACATGGTATCATTTTATACTATGCACTGTTTACCTAGAAAACTAATGGAATTTCAACTTGTTTCCTCAAGTTTTAATATGAGAAATTTCCAGCTTTCTAGAGCAGGTTCGAATAACATTGCAACACATATCAATGACAATACCAAATGCTATTACTGATCATAGTTTTTACTTGTAGTGCATAAATACATAACAAAAAGATGTATTTTTTCCTTTATAGTAAAAGAAGGATTAAGTCGTGCTTCTATTTGATTGATTGTTCGTATTCTTTTTTTTTTTGTAGCAGCACTATTTCTTTAAGCATTATAAATTGTACTTATTCTCTATCAATCAACTGTGTGGTTGTATGATGTTATCTTATTATGTATGATAGCAATGAATAAGTGTAATGGGAATATCTATTCTCCAGAAATCTGAGTTTGTTTCGTTCTACAAATGAGGAAAATGACTGGGCTTCACATTAAGCATTTGTCAAGAAAGATGTTGCAGAATAACAGATCCTCCTCTTTTCCCATCGTCTTTTTGGTGTAAACATGGTAAGAATCGAACCATCTTAATCAAAAGAATATACCATCCATCCTAAAACGTGTATACTAATCCGTTTATTTTAGTCCCATAGGTAATTATTTGCTTGAATATGTTAAAATGAAATATATATACATATATATGCAGATTCGCTTGATTTTGAACTCTATAATTCATCATTAATTTTCTTTTTTAAAAAAAAAATAATGAATTCATTAGAAAGTACGAGGCTCCCCGTCACGGTCACTTGGGTTTCGGCCCCCGTAAGAGAACTAGATCTCACCGCGGTCGCGTCAAGGCTTATCCTAAGGATGACGCCAAGAAGCCTGTCCACTTGACTGCCTTCTTGGGTTATAAGGCTGGTATGACCCACGTTGTCCGTGATCTTGAACGTCCTGGTTCCAGTAAGTTATTACAAGGAAAAAAAAAAAGAACTTTGGATAAATGATCTAATGACAAAAAAAAAACTGAATAGAGATGCACAAGAAGGAAGTTGTCGAAGCCGTTACCGTCATCGAAGCCCCCGCTATGGTTATCGTTGGTGTTGTCGGTTACGTCGAGACTCCTCGTGGTCTCCGTTCTTTGACCACCGTCTGGGCCGAGCACCTCTCCGAGGAGGCCAAGCGCAGATTCTACAAGAACTGGTACCGCTCCAAGAAGAAGGCCTTCACTCAGTATGCTGCCAAGTACTCATGTACTGAGACCTTCCTACGGTCCGTGGCTATGTCCGCTGGAATGCCTCTGGTGCTACTCAGAACGCTCCTTCGAAGAACCATGGGGTTGCCCGTCACTGTGGGAGTTTTGGCACTGGGAACCACCACCGTTACTACAGTTACAAAAGCAAGACGAGTTTCTACCTCGGTTGTCACTGGAGGAAGAGCTTCACGAGTGCCCGCTTTAGCTGGAAGACAAGCTACCTTGGTGGCAAGTTAACCTAAAGCCATTCCACTCGGAACGCAACCACCTCGAACCGGAACCTCTAGACTCACACTCGTTACTGTGCCTGTTGCCTTGTCATGAAGAACTATGCGAGCTCAAGTGCTCACTATAGGAACCGTGGTAGTCGT
>MU622249.1:105507-121229 GCA_025399235.1 Backusella circina FSU 941
TCTTATTTATATATATTCTCTATTAAAATGATAAAGCAACGTATTTTAATACCCATCATCCTATTCTTCACTTTGACTGTTTTTGCCATTGATAGGCAAGTAAATACCCAATCCATAAATAATACTATTACTATTGCACAGGAATCTGCCAATGCAAGAAGCGTGAATACTTCTAGTACAGGAAACGTAAATGATTCGACTGTTGCTAAGAGGGCATCTACAATGGCACTTGCGCCACTTGATTTTCTAACAGTGGAAGAGCTTCAAGATATGCAGCTCTCGAAAGTTGTCCTGGCGTTCCGTAGAGTACTTGATAACGAAGATAACACCGAAAAAAGCAATAAACCGCTCAATTCTCTCTATAGTCATATTGAAACAGCTTTTATGAGGGCAAGAACCAAAGTAACTAAAACTATGGATAAGGTCTTTTATAATTTCTGGAAAAGCTTTCAAAAACATCGACGGGTTGGGAAGGAAGACGATGAGAGTATTACAGAGTTAAAACAGACGTTTTTGAAAAGTATTCCAGCCAAATTACCATCTCCCCAACGTGAGCAACTTGTTTCTGTTATTAATAATATTGAAACTCTTGCTATAGATTCGACGAACGATGAATGAAGAATAAAGTATATAGATATACGTATATTTAAACTCCGCTATGTTGGATAAATTGTTTTTTTTTTTTTTGGTGTGTGCTTTTTTTTTGTTTCGTTTATTTCTTATTACTATTACTTTACTTTACAATGTCTGAACGCAAAGTATTGAATAAATACTTTCCTCCTAACTTTGATCCTTCACAGATCCCAAGACAGTAAAGTGTTTCTCTCTTTTTTTATTATCTCTGTTGAATACTAACAACAACTTTTAAACAATAGGAGGAAACCAAAGGATCTTCAACACAAAGTGCGTTTAATGGCACCTTTTTCAATGCGATGTGAGAGCTGCGGTGAATATATTTATAAAGGAAAGAAGTTCAATGCAAGAAAGGAAACAGTTGACGGTGAGATGTATTTAAACATCAAGATCTTTCGTTTTTACATTAGGTAAAATAGTATAAAATAAAAGAAAAATGTCACACAAATAAAGTATCAACATGCCATTATAGATGTCCTCGCTGTTCAGCAGAAATCACCTTCAAAACTGATCCCAAAAACACGGATTATGTTGCAGAAAATGGCGCCAGTAGAAACTTTGAGCCCTGGCGAGGAGAGGAAGATGATAAGGATGGTTCGGGTTCCGAAGAAGAAGCCGACGATCCCATGAAGGCGCTGGAAAACCGCACCTTGGACTCCAAGCGAGAAATGGAGATTATGGATGCGCTTGATGAGATTCGTACACGTAATGCCCGTTCCGAACGAGTGGATGTGGATGAAGTGATGAATAGGTTTAGCAGTGAGGATCAGACTATTATCAGTGAACGAATGCGGGCGGAAGAAGCAGAGGATGATGAAGCGGCAAAGCAAATCTTCCAGAGTGCAGATGGCGTACAGGTGCGAAAACTAGACGAAACTGTAAAAGAACCCGATGCCATATCACTTGTAAATAAATCGAGAGCCGCAGAAGAATTACCTTCATTTAAAAATATTGTAAAAAAGAGAAAGAACAACAGTCAACCTATTGTTACTATTAAAAAGAAGAAAGAGGAACCAAAAGCCGCAGCACTTTCTTTACTATCCAATTATTCTGATTCTGATTCAGAGTAGAATAAAAATAAAATAAAAGCCTATATCAGAAATAATCAGCCTCTTGATGACCCACTCAGTTCCTTTCTTTTAATCCACAATTGAACTTCTATATTACTATATCTTCATGTTTGATTATAAATAAATGTAAATAAACACTATTTTCTTTTTATTTATTTATTTAAGAGCAACCATTGCCATCATTTCTTGTATTTTCATGTTTGAATAATCTCTCATTCACTCAAGCATGAGTAATAACAGTCATCTTTACAGCCTATCAAAGAGGTATCCCTTCATATGTCAGACTCAAGACTAAGTCTATCAAATACACACAGATAATGAAGTGAGTTGCACCATCCTAAATAATGCATAAGGCGGTCTTAGTGTATGACTATAAGAATTGATGTTAAATGGGATCCATTTAGACGCTTAAACATACGCCCTTGTGTTATTATTCATTGAATTAGATCATGAACTTAGCCCCCTTTAGCCTTCTCATATTAACCTCCCTTTTGACCCAATTTTCTTCTCATCATCCTTTTCCCAATAATATGAAAATATTTCTTAACAATTTGAAAAACTTTTCTCAATAATTTGAAACTTTTTCTCATTTTTTTGAAAAAAAAACTTTATGCAACTCTTGTTTATTGTTCACCAGGACGCTTTGCATTACATGCAACAATCTTGACCTTGTCAGCTTTTACTGTTTCTTGATCAAACTTGAAATTAGGGTTTTCAATTATAAAGGTCCAAACTTCATCACAAAAACGATATGTATGTAAATGTCCCTAAAAAAAAAAAAAAAAAAAAAAAAAAGACCAAAAAACAAAACAAAAAAAAACAAAAAAAACAAATAATAATGCTAAGCTCTCTTTCTTATCTTGAATAAAGAAGGTGAATTTATTTTTTTTATTTTTTTTTACCTTAATATTAGCTTTATTTCTAACATGCTGAGAAAGAGCCTCTGAAATGCTTCGATCAAAGGTCATTAATACACGCATTGCCAGTTGAGGATTTATATGTCCACTTTGGATCAATTCATCCAAAGAATCAGTTAAAGCCATACCGATACTATATATTCATTCATTTATTATATGTCTTCTTCTTTTTTTAAAAAATAAAATAAACACAATCAACCCCTCATTCATTCACTCTAGTTTACCTTGAACGACGGTATAACTCATAAAACGTAGTAGTACTGGACATTGTTGGGAAGACATCTTAAAAAATACATATTTTCTGCTGCTATTTATACTGATGGCTTGGCGTAGCATGCGGTCCAATCAAATGTTGGCATTTCACTTTGCTGAATGACGCAGGCGAAAATCATCGTGCGTTGATTGGTTCATTGTTTTTTATATAATAGCGTTCTTTTATGCTGCAAAAATAACTTATTCGATAACAAAGCGCTGATTATTCAACTTTAGAAAATCTGGATTAAAATATCAATATATATAAACTTAGATTACAGTGTTTTATGTTTAAGAATATAAAAATCATGGGGAGAAAATTCATTTCTTTAGGACGACCGATATACAATTTCAAAAATGAATGCAATCCTTCTCTTTTAGTCAAATGGCAATACTTTCTTTACATCAAACTCGATTTGCTCCTTAATTGTATCATTAATATTCTCTAGTGCTTTGAATCGTTGTTTTCTCGTTCTTCTCATAACACCCCTGTATACAGCGCCTTCATTGCTTTTATCACCATCGATATCATCATCTCGGTCATCGCGCTTCCAATATCTATTATATTTTTTGACCAAATCCAAAGCAGTCAGACCTTTGGATTTTCCTTTTCGATAATAAAGAGGAGTCCAACCAGTGGTTACGATGATTGGGCGCAAATAACATGCCTTTAGGGATTCATCACTGGCAATCATGACTTTTATTGATTCATTTCAATAGTTTTGATTATTAACGTCGCTTGTTGGTTTCCACTCCTTTTTATCCTTCAAAATGAAAATAAGTCATGCACTCTTTTCATGCAAGAAAGAGAAACAAAAATACCGTTCCCCTTGTTATCATTTGATCATTTACAATTGCTTCTTTTATCAAATCTAGCAGCACATTATATAATAAGCTATACTCATTTTAATATTTAAGACTTGTTATATATATATGAATTGAATATTACTTTAATATATTATTGTCCAAGTTTTACCATACATTATTATTGATGGATACAACAATGGGTATAAATTCTTGTATAATCAAATGGGTATATGTCTTATTTTAGAATGCATTTTGATTTTCAATAAAAGAGGCAATTATAAGCAATAATATCAAGGAGAATGACCTTTCATTGTAATACACTCCATTCTCATTTCGTAAATACAATAAAGGGTGAGATTATATTAAAGTAAATGTTTTTTATTTTTTATTATTCAATAATAATAATATATTAAAGTAATATTCAATTCATATATATATAACAAGTCTTAAATATTAAATTGACAACATTAAATGATATAACGAGTGATAAAACCACACAGGCTCACTAGAATATATGCATTTTATGATAAATACGAGTTTGGATTTCCCACTTTTAAGGAGAACTCTAAACTGTAAGAGATTAAAGAGTTGTAGACTTAAGTATTGAATTGGTGCCACTCTAATTTAATTTGTAGTGGGAAGTATAGTATACGTAAGTATATCTAGTTATAGTTGTTTTATGTCATACATTTTTGTCCAAAAAATGGCATTCTGGAAGCTGCAAATGCTTGTCATTTTTAACAAAGCCAAAAGTTTTATTCAAACTATTAAAAAAGAAAACATAATTATTCCACTCTCAAGGACATTCTATACGAGCCATGATTTTGGCGAGGATAAATGGCGGTCAAACATTTCTACCAAATGATCAAAAACTCTATTTTCAAACGTAAAACTGTAAATAGCCAATAATAACACAGTAGTTATTAACCCAATTGTACACATTTTAAGTACTTGAATTAACTTTTTTCAGTTAATAATCGCAATGAGTGGCATCTCTATGAATTACATAATATCTATAGGCATAAACGCAATATTTAAGAATAATAAGAGCGACCGAGTGTCGGGATTATTTTTTTTTTTTTTTTTTTTACCAAAAAGGACTTTTTTCTTAACTGTGTTACATCCCTTCAAAGTTATTATGAATAGTGTCATTCACTTCCATCATTTTCTCTATTTGTAATAACAATTATATTAATGATGAGAAAGAAAATGAGTAATACACAAAAAAGAGTAAACGTATTATTAATAAACTGGCAGATTTTTTTTTCTTCCATTTTATAATTGACTCCGCCTTGATTTTTTTTTTTTACAGACTTTTTCTTTGTTGATGAAGAGCTTACTGATGAGATGGCTCTTATTAGGGAGATTGCTTTCATGGCTTGATGAAAAAAAAAAATCAGGGAAAGAACAAAAGAACAAATAAAGAAAAATGATGATAATTGGATTGAAACTGTCGCCATTCATTCCTCGCCTTTTGTTATTATCTACAAATGGTAAAGCGAAACAATATTCGAGTGGCCAACAAGATTTCTTTGAAGGAAAGATATATATTGGTGATGTCTTTTTTCTAATAATCACGATTGATTATTGGTGGATGAGATCTGTTTGAATTCCAAAAAAGCAGCCCGTCTCCTAGAAATTCACCACAGTCCAATTAATTGCACAATCATTAGCCAATCAAATTAGAGAAAAATTGTGTTTTTTCTCTTATGGCTCATGCTTGACCAACAGCAGCAGATATTGCGCCATTTCATCAAATTCTATATAATTCGCTATTTTTTTGTCTTTAGCAAAATAGGATTCTTCTTTACATTGTATTTATATTTATATCTTTATCTCTCTTTACTTTCGCATCCTCCTCCTCCTCTCTAATTAACGCTTATACAATATCACACAGTTGAATACCTAATTTATTAAACATGTACTGCCACAGACACTCACCAGCTCTTATCAAGAATAGAAATAAAGATGATTACAACCAATTTAACTTACAAAAGGTAATTTATCAAACAGCAAAGATTATATAAAACCTTGACAAACAAACTAAAAAAAAAATCTACTTTTAAAATAAATAAAAGGAATTGGAACTTATTCCCAGACCAGATCAGCAACGTATTTCACAAGTATGGGATATATTCAACAATGCCTCAAACCAGCAACGTTTATTGATATTAAAAGGCATCCTCACATCATCATGCACCCCACAACTTTCCTACCTTTCAAACGCTGTTCAACCATTATTATGTATGGACTTTACCCTGATCTTACCATCAGAGATCACACTTCAGATCTTTACTTATTTGGATGCTCAGTCTCTCTGCGCCGCTGCCCAAGTCAGCAAGCACTGGAAACACCTTGCCGATGACGATAGTTTATGGCACCGTATGTGTGAACAGCATATCAATAAGAAATGTACAAAGTGCGGCTGGGGACTCCCCTTGCTCCAGAAGCGTCGGGTGGTTCGAGTCAAGCGCATGCGTGAACTGGAAGACGATGAGGACTGTCCTGAAGCCAAGCGTGCCGATCGTCGACCTTGGAAAGATGTGTATAGTGAACGACTTGTTGTTGAACGTCATTGGAGACGCAATACCGCAAACACCCGTGTATTGAAGGGCCACAAGGGTGGTATCAGTTCACTTCAGTTCTGCGAGGCTCAAAACATCCTTATTACCGGTTCCTACGACAAGACTGCCATGGTCTGGGATTTAGAAACAGGCGAGGTCCTGCGTACCTTAAAGGGACACGCCCGCTGTATTCGCACACTTCAATTTGATGACACCAAACTCGTTACAGGTTCAATGGATCACACTCTACGCATCTGGAATTATCGTACGGGTCAATGTATTCGCACCCTGGAGGGTCACACAGATGGTGTAGTTCATCTCAATTTCAACGCCCGCATGCTTGCCAGTGGCTCTGCGGATGCGACCATCAAGATTTGGAACTTTCAGACCGGAGAATGTTGTACACTTTCGGGACACACAAAAGCAGTCAACCATGTTAGCATCAGTAAAGATATCATGAATCCCACATTAGTATCCAGCTCAGATGATGGCACCATCCGTGTTTGGGACCTTGAGAGACGTACATGTAGCCGTATTTTGAAAGGCCACATGGCACCTGTCCAAACTGCGATCCCAAGCATGCCCGGTTTTCTCCATCGTTTCTTTGAGCAGCGTAAAGCAGCGAGAGCAACAAGTCCAGCTATTAGTGATGATGAAGAGAGTACCGCTTTGACAAGATCAACACAACGTCGTGGAAGCAATGCAAGCAATACAAGCAATACAAGCACTGTCAGTAACAGCAGTGATTGTGATCGTTCATCTGCAGCTGTCGTGATTTCCGGCTCGCTTGATAATACTATCAAGGTTTGGTCCATGGAATCCGGCGAATGTCTTCGCACTCTCTTTGGTCACGTTCAGGGTATTTGGGCATTAGCTTATGATAAGCTCCGTCTTGTGTCTGGTTCCCATGATGGATCACTGAAGCTTTGGGATATTGAAAGTGGTTTACCTATGCATTCTTTAGAGGGCCATCGTTCTGCAGTAACAGCAGTTTCTTTGAGCGATACCAAGGTTGTGAGTGCAGATGATCAAGGTGAAATCCGCATATGGGATTTTGGTGCCAGTAATTAATTCATTTTATTTATAACACACATACATACACTGTACATATACACTACGAATTCAAATTATATCCCTCACTTTTGTTTATTTTACAAAAAAAACTCTATTTGATTTTATTCCCCTCCTTTCATATTTAACTGTAGCAATAAAAAGTACATCATTTTTTTTTTTAATATAAACAATGCATCTTTTTTTTTTTGATTCATCAAATTGAAGCCGAGTTAGTCTTCGCAAAAACCAATAGTTTCTTCAACAGCCAGTTTCAACTTTTTAACTAGATCATCATAGGATTTATATTGTGGAAGATCAATACGATTATAACTTTGTACATTAATAGAATTATTAGTCATACTGATATAAAAAATATAGATGTAGATATATATATTATGTTTAGAGAAAGATATTTACCATGTATGTGCCTTTGGCAGCTGATTAATAAATCCAAAACGTAAAATTGAAAACTTTCGTGGCCCATCACTCCCTTGAAGATCCTTGAAACCGTTCACCGGGAGCCTTGAAGTACCTGTCGTGAACTGAAGCAATTTGGATCTCATTTCCATATTCCAGGAACCAACACATTTCCAAAACCATTGTATCACATCGTCCTTCTCAGTGTAACCATTATAAGCGGTGTTCTTCTTCCAGTCATCAATGTCAATCTCGACAACTCCACCAATCAAAAGCTGCAATTCTTGCGCATTAAATATGTCCAAAAGATGTTGCGGGATCAACTGATGAAGACCATCCATGAAAGCTTTGTATTGGGTGGCGACTCGTTTTTCGGTGCGCCATTCTACCATCAGCCTTGTTCATACAATGTCAGTATATGGATATTATTTTCCTTACAAAAAATGAATACTTACTGTACATATTCCTTTTTGTTCTTTTCTGTTACATGAATGTTGCGTCCATTTTTCTTTAGATCAATAGTATCTACACGACTTCCATTTTTAATATCTGTAGAGAAAGTTAATTCCAAAACATCGGTAATATCATTATTACTAAAAGGAACTATCAATGTTAAAATTTCTTTTATTCTTCTCTTTTTTTTTTTACTTACAGAATCCAAGTCAGACTACGATAAATCTCAACATCATCATTCTTTATATCCGCCAGTGTGATCTTGTTATTTAACATGTTCTGATAAAACGAAGGAATAAACGAAGCATCAATTAATCTCCGATGAAAGATAGCCAACCCAACCGCACGACCCATAAACTGATAAACTTCCAGTCTTTTCTTTTCAAAGTTACGTTCATGATATTTGATTTGGAGTGTATAATTATCGGATGATACATATTCAAAAAAACTATACAAAAAAATAAAAATAGAAAAGCTCATGATTGCCATTCTCACTTTTGTTTATATATAAATCTTTACCCGTATTTTGGAGTGAACAACTCATGTGATAATAAATAAAAGTATTCTCTTGACAGTCCTCCAAAATCCACACCAGTCTCGCCCTCAAAATGAATGGTCAATTTACCCTTTAAAGATCCAGGTTTCTGTTTAGAAATACTGTTAAAGGAATCTTTAAAAATATTTTTTCGGTCTACAATAATATCACATGAAGCATTATTGGGCTTGAGCTCATAGCTTGATCGAAATTCAATCAATTTCTGTCGAAAGGCGTGCTTGTACTGAGGCTCATCGGCATCTAGCGTACTGGGTAAGCGTGGGTCTTCCCTAGTCGTTGTCATGGTGTTGTGATCAATGAAAAAGAGTCTGTTGCCTCTAGTTCTTCCAATCTCCCAACCTGAAGGCAACGATAAACCAGTGGTGAGTGTGGGGTCCATTCCTTCTAGAAGGTGTAGAATGTCTAAAGCGCTTATATGGCCGAGAGGATCTACTGAGAGAGGGCGAGGTAATATACTATTCTGCGTATTGATACGTCGTGGATCCTCCCAGGTGGTTGTGCGTGTATTGTGGTCGATATAGAATCTACTTCCACTGATAGTTCTACCCGATTCTAAGAAAGTAATAAAGATGGAGGTTACAATTTTAACTTCATGTATATATGACTTTTCTAGAGATGTTTACCCCATCCAGCTGGTAAAGGACTTGAAGTATGCTCATTAGTGGATCGATTGTTTGTTATATTTCCAATTGGTTGGGCTTGAGCAGCCCTAAAAAATAAATAAAAACATCAATCATATTATTATTAAATATATACAATACACTTACGTAGGTCGATCCCACTGGGTTGTACGAGCATTATGATTTACATAATAGGGACGTCCCGTCCTTGTCTTGCGTACTTCCCATCTAACAAAGTAGAGTCACTATATATCAGATGTAAGCACTTTATAATAAGTTAATTATACCCGCTTGGAAGATCTCCATTATCATTATCTCTTGCCATTGAACTATGTTGCTTTATTGTGCTTTAATTTGTGTGGATTCTTATTTATTAAACAAGGAAAGAAGAAGAAGAAGTAAAAAGAAGAGTGAAAGAGTTTTATATGTATTCTACTTTTATTGTCAATTGCAAGGTTTTATTGTATCTTATATTACATATATGTTTATATTGATATCATTTATTACTATTATTTAGTACAATGAATCCTCTCATTCTATTCGTTTTCATATTTAAATGGACCATTGTTAAAAAAAATATTAACTCTACTTTGATCTGAATACATTTTCTTTTTGATATTATTAATCATCTTTTTATATGTTAAAAATAATAATACAGTATTTTGCGTTTAAGAATATGAACATTATAGGGTGAAAATACATTTATTTAGGACAACGGATATAAAATTTCAGACACTAACGTGATTTTTGATACTTGAGTGATTTTTTTGTGAATCAATATAGCTTTTAAGATCTAATATGATAATTAGGAACACATTCCAAAAAAAAAATAGAGAGAGAGAGAGAGAGAGAGAGAGAGAGAGAGAGAGAGAGAGAGAGAGAGAGAAGAATTCATTAATAAACCACACACATATATATAAATAATAATAACAGCGCCAAAAATCTTAAACAAAAGTGCATCTAGTAGCAAGAAAGCTAGCTAGTGCGTCTATTTGTTTTTATAAATCATATGATATCACTGACTATGCTGGTATTTACTGATTCACCAAAGGTGGAAAGAACCCTTCTCAAATTGAAAGAGTCATGAACATTTTGAATGAAACGGCTCGTCGAATAAGTAGAAGACAACAATATATTTAAGATATCTTTAAGTATACTACACTTCTCAATCCAAATTAAATTAGAGTGACGTTAATTCAATATCTTAGTCCACATCTCTTTAATCCATTACAATTTAGAGTTTTTCCTAAAAGTGGGAAATACAAACTCGTATATATCATAAAATGCATTTATTCTAATCAGTCTGTGTGGTTATATCACCGGTTATATTACTTGCTTTCCTTACTAATAATAATCATAAATTGTAAGTCATTGCTATTTCCAAATGATTGATGATGTTCTTAGTGATTTCTTTCGGAATACAGGAAACCACACAACTCTCTACGTTATGCATTGTGCAGAGGGTGATATATATACCATGTACGAATTTGGACATATCCAACTTCATGACATTCCTCTGTTCTTTGCTCGATTGGACAAGATCGCTAAAGTCATATCAAACTTTGAGCATGTTTTCAATGGCGGCACTCATAATTAAGACTACCATCCATTAAACCTAACCGGCCACATGTTATTGGAAACAATCCATGAAAAAATATCACGCAAAATAAAATATATTTCTTCTCATTCTAATCATTAAAAAAGGATCATCAATAAAATGCACGTTCACTCTCTTATTTCTAAAAAATACAACTGTACTATACCATAAAACATGCCCAAGAAGCAACATATCCAGCAAGTGAGAATGCCAACTTGTCCATGCCAAAAATCTCAGAATCATTACTTGTTACGTTTTACATTACTGATATACTGTCTTTAAGAAAATTAGAAAAACTTTCAAGTTACTGAGAAAAGGGTGAAGAATCGAAAATTGGGTCAAAACGGAGGTTAAGGTGACAAGGATAAAAGGGGTTAAATTCATGATCCAACTCAATGGATGATAACACAAGGGTGTATGTTTAAACATCCGAATGGATCGCATTTATCATCAACATTTAAACACCAATATATCAATAGATTTTAATTTGTTTTGATATGCGAATAGTAATGGATAGTAAAATTACTATTTATAAAGAAGATCTGATAATGCTTTATTCTTAGTTCTGACTCTCTCTCTCAATATATATATTATACTTGAAATAGTAACAATTGTATTTTACAAATAATCAGACTTTAAGCAAATTGAATTACAAATACAAGTCTGCTGTCGTTCTAAAACCTCAAAATCAATGATATTAAATCAATCACTCAAGTAATTCAAATTAGTCATACTTTTAGAGAAGATATATGGCATGTTTGTACATAAAACTTGAAATCAGAGTCATTGTTTTAATTCAGCCGAGCAAATCATGAAATTGGCTTGGATGCGCCAAGCTCTCAAGAAGCGAATAAATAAAGAAGCAGAAAGTAGCCAAAACAAAGCCAATGTCACGAGCCACACTACAGTTTACCAATCTAAAAACATATAAGCAAGCTACACTTATAAATCAGAGAATAGTAGTAGTATATCATGAATTACTCTTAATTAATTTAAAAAAAAAAATGTACAATGAAAACACCGCTGCCATGTTTTATGGGTGATTGATGAACATGTATGGTAACAAGTAACACAACAAACACGATGCAACCCGCATTAGTACATAAAGGTTGATTATCATAGCAAGATGGCAGTGAAAGTGAAAGTAATTTTTTTGTTCATTTTTAAAATATATATCTTTAATAGAAAGATAGGTTTTTATACGTATAAAGTGAATGGATATTGTAAAGACGTGTCAAGTAAAGTGAGTAATTTCGATCCATAAAAGTATTGACACAGCAAGTTTACGTTAATTTAAGACGGAGTGCCAACTCATGTTTTTGCTAAATATGTTTATTGAAATGGCTCACATACACATATTCAAAAGGTCATAAAAAATAACCCCATTTTTTTGTCAATTGCACCCCGCTTTTATATAATATTTATATATTAAGCACACCTTCTTTCCTTCTTTTCTCTCTACCCTTTCTCCTTTTCTTTTCTCTCTCTTTTTTTTTTCTTGTTATACGTATACATTCTAGTCTTTATTATTCTTCTTCATTTTACTAAACTGCTCATTTAACTCAATGTCCTCATCTTCATCTACAACGCTACATGCTATACCTCAAACAAGATACCGAGCACGACCTCGCTCACAATCATTCAACCATACTGTTATCCGTCGACAACCTTCCGAAAGTCTCCTGACGCCTCCTAGACGACGAAAAGCCAGTTTTGAAGCAAGTCGTCCTATCACCAGCAACATATCGACGCCTCCTGAGCAGGCATCCAATGCGTTTTTAAGTGTTGGCGAACCTGTTAACTGTGGTGCATCATCTATTGACGAGTCGGCATCCGATGATGAAGATTCAATTCATCAGAGCAACAAGTCTATGCACAGCATATCTATATCAACCATGAATCTGGATAACAACCGGGAAGGTTTAGGTATGAATACCTATGCTTCATAATGACATGTGTTTTAATACGTCAAATAGAAAAACCAAAGACTAAGCTCAAGACAAAGAGAAGTATGTTTGGTTTGTTGGGTAAAAGTCATCAACAACAGCAGCAGCAACAGCAGTTATATGATGATGGCACCAATAACATTTATCCTCCACCTCAAAAGCAATCAGGTCAACGGTAAATAAAAAGTCAATTGAGTCTATTTTTTTTTATTTATTAATTGACTTTTTAGTGATCAATATGGCTTCTTAACTAACTCTCAATGGGTTACAGAAGATGCTTTTAATGAGTTTGAAAGTTATTATGCGCCCATTACAAAGCGTCGTTTATTAAAGTGGCGTCAATTATTAGCTGAAAATAACAACCAATGGCCTACAAAGTCAAGCAAAGGTAAACTCTTTTACTACTATTTTTTTTTTTTTTTTATTAATTAAATTCATTATTATTATTAGTTAAACGATTTGTACGTAAAGGCATTCCTCCTGAACTAAGAGGACAGGTAAATACAAAATAAAACTCAGCTTTTCTTGTGACATATCCAAACTCATTCCATCTACTTACTTTTAGGCTTGGTTTCATTACAGCGGTGCCAAATCAAAGATGGAAGAGAACAGGGGTGTTTATTTAAATTTGGTACAACGAGCCGAAGAAATGGGTCATAAAAATGAAAACATGGATATCATCGAAAGAGGTAACACATGAGAGCTTTCAAAAAAAAAAAAAAGAGAGATCATTGAAAAAAAAAAACGTGGCACTTGCTTTTACAGATTTACACAGAACGTTTCCTGAAAATGACAAATTTAGACCATCAGAAACAGTTGCTGATAAAATGCAGATACCCATCATTGCATCTCTTAGGCGTTTGTTATTGGCTTTTTCCGTCTATTCACCCAACATTGGCTATTGTCAATCACTCAATTATATTGCTGGTATGCTCTTGCTATTTATGAATGAAGAAGAGGCATTTTGGACATTCGCTGTAATGATCAATGATATATTACCTCCGAATATATACGATGTCACGATGGAGGGTGCCAACATTGATCAAAATGTGCTCATGATCTTGATCTCTGAAAGATACCCGCATCTCTGGCATCGTATCTCGGGTGGCAAATCATTCTGGGAGTGTGAAGAAGAGGGATCTGGAATGCCTACCTGTTCATTGGTAACAAGTCATTGGTTCCTTACGTTGTTTATTAACATATTACCAGTTGAGGTAAAGTAATTTCCCCTTTTTTTCTTTTTTGGCCCGAAAATCTAATTCTTCTTTACCGTAATTAGTCTGTTTTGCGTGTTTGGGATTGCCTGTTTTAGTAAGTTGCATGGTTATTTTATTTTAAAATCCGTATTATTTGTTGTCTATTTCTAGAATCTAACCTCCTTTTTATCATTTAAAGTGATGGACAAAAGGTATTATTTAGAGTTGCCTTGGCAATATTCAAATTAAATGAAAATGAAATTTTATCTGTAAATGATCCGCTGGAAGTATTTCAAATTATTCAGGTATGTTTATCTACGTCACACCCACACGCATACAAGTAGATCATTAATATGTATGGTTTTATCAGAACATGCCTAAGCGCATGGTAGACTGTCATAAGCTAATTGATGCTACTTATCTTCAATTCGCATCCACTACTCGTGTTAGTGATGAGGAAATCATCGATCGCCGTGAACTCTTTAGAAAGCGCAGAGATGAAAGACGTCGAAACATTCCTGTACAAAAGTTTGGTAAATTAAAATCTGGTTCCGTTAGAGGTACTATTATACATAGAGCAAAGGAGGCTCGCTGGTATGTCGAGAGAGCAAAGACTGTCAAGCGTTAAGAAATAGAAGACAAGAAAAATAGACCGCTCATTTATTACAACAACAACAAAACACACGCACACATTTCATTTATTTACTATTACCACTTACTACTACCACTATCCCATTACCATTTACTTCAACAACTTTATTGAATAATAATAATAAAATCCAAAAAAAAAAGAGAAGAGACCGAAAATAATCCTTTTTTAGAAGCTAAACATTTGTTCTGATTTGTTGTTTATTTTATTCATTTTTGTTACATAAAATGTGCATTTTAATTGCATTAATCAAAGTTAAATATTGTGTCTATCTCTATCTCGTTTGAGAAAAGAGTAAAACATGTCAAAACGAGTGAAATTACCTATTTAAAAATATGATTTTGTTACGTTTATATTTTATGCACTACAACCAAACATATTTTAATACTAAACTCACTACCATCATAGAGAGGAAGAGAGATGCTCTTATTGGTTCTACCATTCATCATATAATTATGTTTAATAGAGCATGAACAGATTTAGTAAGTTGATTTGTAGAAACGTTTATTTCAATTGCTCAAGCATTTAACAATGAAAGAGGCAGACTACAAACATTGAACACTTTACTCCATTTTATACTATACACATTCGCTTAAAAAAGAAAAAAGTGATATGAATTGAGAATTATTCTTTCTCGTGGCCTTTAACATATATGATTTATACAGCGTTAACTATATGTATACATTGCGTTTAAATCGTGCTACAAGGAAATTTAAGATTAAAAGAAGCAACATAGAACTACAAAAGAAGCCAAATCATTTTTTAGATCAGAAAAATGAAAAGCTTATATTCATTTTTTTTTCTTTGTTAGGCATATAGATGCAATATATACTATATATACATAGTAAAAAACCGATGAACTGAATTAAAAACAAATCCAATGTGTGATCACCGTTCTACCTGAAGATAAACATTTATATTAATTGTTGATCTAATAAAAGACTGAAGATCATCTATTTGTTGATTTTTCGCTAAACTAAAGTTATTGTAAC
>MU622249.1:122708-153882 GCA_025399235.1 Backusella circina FSU 941
GTTAATTCTACATGTAAACAAAATAATGGAAGGAGAAATATAAGGGGAATTAGAATAAAGTATATAATTCCATAGAGTACTCTTATATTCTCTTTTTCTTTCTCTGTCTTTATGTTGCCCTCTCCCCTCTCCCCTTGTTTTTATTTACCTTGATATGTAAAATCGAATAATTGAGGTAAGTCCCTACCATCCATCATCTTTGTATTTGGATCACGCAATTCATCAAAGTATGGATGAGCCAATAGCTCGATAGCATTCGGTCGTTTTTCCGGTACATATTCCAATAACTGACCAATTAAATCAATCGCTGCAGGTGAAGTATGAGAAGGAAAGACCTAAATGTACACCGAAGCAATTGTTTATAAGATAAGAGCCCTTTTTATTGTTTAAATGAAATAAATAAATAACAAATACACATACCTTTGAAAGTGCGCGAGGTTTAATCTGAGGAAGTTTACTCTCCGTATAATTTGGATTCATTGATAATAGTTGCTCTCTTGTAGGAGTGCCTCTCACTTTTATTATCTCCACCAATTGTTCAATATTTCGGTCACCCTGAAATAGGGGCTGACCTAGCATGGCTTCTGCCATTACGCAGCCCGAAGACCAAATATCGATGGCGGTTGTATAGTTTGTTGCACCAAACAATAACTCAGGTGCTCGATAATAACGTGAACAAATATACGAAACATTTGGTTTTCCAGCTACGAGGGCTTTTGCACTACCATAATAATAATAAAGCCTTTTTAGCATACTCACAGCTCTCCCTTTTTCTTATCCCTTGTTATTCACCTTCCAAAGTCACATAACTTGAGAACACCAGTGGCTGGATCAAGTAATAGATTCTGAGGTTTAATGTCACGGTGACAAATACCCAAAGCATGAATGTAAGCAAGGGATCTTAAAAGTTGATAGATAAAGAGTTTAACATAAAGAGGCGGTACAACTTGTTTTCCCTTTACATAACGTCTTATTGTACGATAAAGCGTTTCAGGCATATACTCCAAAACGAGATTTAAATAAATTTCATCTTTCTATATGTAAATAACTGAGGTTTAGAAAAGAGCTTTCTTTTTCTTTTTTCTTTTTTTTTTTACCTTTTGATCACCTTGAGTATAAAAAAATGCTTTAATTGCTACTATATTCGGATGATAAACACTTCGTATAATTTGTAATTCTCTGTTCTGTAGAAACAATTACATGTATAAGAACAATTTTATATAAAAAATATATACGTGTATGCACGTAGCACACTTCTTTTACCTCGTATCTCCTGTCCTGTAAAACCTTTTTAATAGCCACAGTTTCTCCAGTTTGTTGTAATTTGGCTTGATAAACCACGCCAAAAGAACCATTCCCAACCACCTTTTCTCTTGTATAAGAAAGTTGAACGTCTTCTGCGGTCTGTCCGTGTTTTGCTGTTACTTTAAACATTCTGTGTGGATCTAAAATAAATAAAATAAAATTTTCATCTACCATATTTAGACATTGATGTGTGGAGAAAGTAAGCTATATTCTATTTATTTTCTACCTGCTCGTTTTAAAAAGTTCATGTGTTATTGTTGTTTATGTAAATGTGTACAGTAAAAGAAAGAAAAAGGGGAAAAAGAGAGAGAAAAAAATGACCATGAAACTTTTTTTATTATTATTTTTCAATGTTTGTCATCTGATTGATTTCCGAGGTTAAGCAAATATTATACCATCCTTCCGGATCAAGATATTTTTAGGCTTGGCGCATAAATGTAAAATAAGAAAATATGTATAATGAAAATATTCTTTTCTTCCTTTCTAAACTGCTAGTACACTACACTCTATTTTATACATACTAGATGTATCATCATAATGAATTTGACCTGGTTTCAATCAATCACTTGATGTAATCTAAAAAAAGAAAAAGGGTGAGAATTATCTTTTTCTTTTTAATAAAAAAAGGTTTACAATTTCCTTTTCAACAGGAGACACACGATGGTGGTTTTAACTTTCCTGTTGGTGAAGATCTGATCTACTTTATTCATGTGACACTACCATACAAATGAGAGTATCTCACACTCTGCATTATCCTGTTATTATTATGCGTGCTTGTATTTGTACCTTTATTTCTTAGTAAAGAGAATTTAATACCTTTGTTTTGTTTTGTTTTTTAAAGAAAAAACAAATATTTGCTTTTACCATCATGCAAATTCTGGCATTGATGCATAAAAACTCTACTAAATTCAGTTGTGAAAAAAGTGATGAATTGATTTATTGTTACACTAGATAAATAGAAAGCAAAAGTATGATTACGACTCTTTCATATCAGATCATTGCTAAATTATAAACTTGTTTATAACAAGAGCAATGACTTGTAAATATAATGACGATATTAAAATACAATTATGGGTTTCATATGACGAAATTAAATGGCTCACAAATCCAAAAACAAGGAAAGTTTGTTTTATTTAATCCATTCATTTATTAGTGCAACAATAACCAGTTTTACTCAATGAAGGGAATTAGAAAAGGTTTTATTTTACTGAAGTAATAGCAACGTCAATCTTGAACCATTCTATTTTTAATAGCTTTTCTAATGATTATTTTTGCTGAGCACTTTTTTTGTTTATACTTTTTCCGGGATTTTTTTTTTCTACTACGCTAAAAAGAGTGTGTGAACCCTATGGCTTTCCATCCTTGCATAAAAAAAACAAAGAACAAAAAAAGCTTAACAAAGAGACCTTCGAATTATCATAGATTTATTTAAATCAATCATTGGAATAAGAATGGCAAACTACGCTATCTCTTCTTTTTTGCTATGCAATTTTTATATGAAAAAAGGTACAAACTTTTCCCTTTTCCGAGAGAGAGGGAGAGAGAGAGAGAACAAGGAACCAAATAGAGCCGAAGAAGAAGTGGTCAATCAACCGAATGAGTTTTAAAAAAACAAAAAAAATTCCACTTTTATTTTAAAAAGAGCAGTGAATGGTGGCATTGTTTTTTTGCGAATGATGTTGTGTATTAAAATATAATTTTTGTACCCCCACATTTTATTTCAGTACGGCAACATCATTCTCAAAAACCAATTAAAGTCTGAGTGCTTCCCCAGGATAGTATGAGCTTATGTATCATTTACATGTTCAAACATATGTTTCAATTTCAGTATACATAACTTTTTATCTTTGCCGATCTATCGGATATTCTACAAATTGATTCCGAGTAATAGGTACACGTGGCTTTAATACCAGTTGGAATATATATTATTATAGCGAGTGGTATAAGCGCTTATTTTCTAGTACTCCTTTTTTCTGTCATTCTTATTCAATAGAAAATGTTATAAAGAATAACACACTAATAAAAAATCTCCTGCTTCTATTCTTGTTCTAAAACTTTCCTTTTGTAATTTAATTTTTTTTTTGCTCGGTAGTATAATTTGGTACAACTCATACTCAACCTTGAAATTATTTTTTAACACTCTCAAGTCGATACGTGTCAATTTTTATACATTGAGCGTTTTCTTATTTCTTCTAATGTTTTTAATTGATATATATTACTCTTACACTGTTTTATGTAATTAATGTATTTTTTATAAGGTTGAAGTATGACAACGTGAATACATTGAACTCTTTTTCACAAATATAGAATGTACCAAGCAAATAGCGCTCAAAAAAATTCAAAGATAACACTTTCTACACAATACAAACTGAAGTATCTGCGACTCACTACTTTTTGATAATAATAGTGTTGTTTTTAACAAATAGAAAAGAAAACCTTTTTAAGCACAGAGTCTGGAAATCCTTGCTACATAACACCGTTCTTTCGTTTATATTACCCCACAATATATGGATTGTATTCTTTTATTGAATTATAAAATAAAAAATAAAAAGGAAACGAAACGTACTATTGTAACATAAAATATTACTAAACAAGAGTATCATTGGCGATAACTTTAATATTGTATTTAAATCAATGGCCTAATAACAAGAGAGATTGTTTTTTTACGTTTCAGTATTAGCAATTTTCAAAAAATTACGAATTTGTGCGCAGATTGTCCGATTATTGTTGTTTGATAACATTGACAGATAAAATCAAATCAAATAGACATCATCCCTTATTATCATGTTTAAATATATAAAGGTAAACTTATTATTTTATCAAAATCTTAAAAAAGTATATACTTTAATTGGTTACAGGTGAATAAGCCTCAATCTTTCTCTCGTCATTAACAGAAAACAAAGAAAAGGATTGTGGCTGTTCGTTACTCCGTTAATCTAAGGGTGTATCAAAAGAATAAATTACAACGGCAACAGTTGGAGACTAAAAAGAAAAAGACTCGCGTTCACGAAGATTAAAGGGTTTTAGATCATCCTCCTCCGAAAAAAAGACTAAAACACTCCTCAGATATGTCTTGCAGATATAAGTTATTCATAGACTACCTTTTTAAAAGAATTTTTATATGTTAAGATGTATATAAATATCACTCCTCCTTCGAATATTCCCCCCTTTTTTTTTTTAAAAAAAAAAAAAAAACTAATAATTTATTTCTTGCATTATTTAGGTATTTATTTATAAAACAGATGAAGGTCAGTTTGATCACCTCATTTTTAAGCTTATGTGTCGCTGCACAGCTTGTTACTGCAAAGCTTACTGATAGTACATGTTGTCTTGCTAGTGAGGTTGACGGTATCAATGCAAAGGATGAACATATCAAGCAGTTCACTGTTATTGATGAAAATACCCAAGAAACCTCTCAGTTTGGTGTGAAGATCAATAATCTTGATAGCTTGAAGGCTGGTTTGGGTGGCCTGCTCTTTTAGAAGACTTTATGTTTCGTGAAAAGATCATGCATTTTGGTAATGATTAAATATATAAAATTTGTTTTATTTACTCACTTTTTTTTTAAAAATAAATAATAGATCATGAAAGAATTCCTGAATGGGAATAAAGTGTCCAGATTGTCAAGGAAGAAGATGTAAACAAGTTTGATTTCCCTCTCTTGGATTTTACCAAGCTTATCCCAGAATCTTTGGTCCCCTTCCAGGCATTGGGTAAGATTGTCTATAACCGTAACCCTGATAATTATTCTGCCGAGACTGAGCAAGTGACTTTCCATCCAGGACATGTTGTCCGTGGTATCGGATTTACCAATGATCCCTTTCTCCGAGGTCGTCTCTTCTCTTACCTTGGTACACAGATTGCTCTTATTAATGGTGCCAACTATATGCAGTTACCCATCAACCAATTTCTCAACCCCATTTATAACAACCAGAGTGATGACTACATGCAGTCTCAAATCCACAGAGGGACTGTTACTTATTTCACCAACGACTTGCAATCTAACACACCCTCCATGGTCGATAGCGATGAAGATGGTTATATTGAATACCCTGAACCCATCAATAATGCCACCAAGACCCGTGATCGTTTCAGCAAATTTCTCGATTTCTACTCTCAACCCCGTCTCTGCTGGAACTCACTCACCGCCGCTGAAAAGCAACAGACAATCGCTGGTCTTCGTTTCGAAGTTGGTAAATCCAAATTACTTTATGTCGGTAAGCACTTGATAGACGCCTTGAACAAGGTAGATAGAAACCTCGCTCGTCATGTTGCCTTTGGTGTCGGTGTTGAACTTACTAAAAGAGTCGCTGAGAATGATAACCAGACCTCTGTAGGTATCTTCATCGAAGACTACCCCAAGGCCGATAAAATCAAGACTCGCACAGCCGCTGTTCTTGTCGTCCCCGGTACTAATAAAGACGAAGCTCATGCCACGCATGGCTATCTCAAGAAGGAGGGTTACTATCCTGGTTTTGTTGATGTGAATTTGGGTACCACCGATGGTCTCAACATCACTGATACTTATCTCACTACTTCCTCTGTATTCTGGGATACTGTCTATGTTCCTAGTAGTACCAATGTTACTATGGAAGCCATGGCCTCTTGCACTGGCCTTTTCCCCTACGAGGAACCTAAGATGTTCATTATGAGCGCTTTCCGCCATGGTAAACCCATCGCTGCCTCTAGTCAGGGTATTACACTGCTTGAATGTTCCATACTGATTTGCCCGACAGAAAAGACGACAACATGGCAGAGTTGGATGGTGTTATACTTGGTAGTGCTGAATCTCAGCTCGAAAAGGCCTTCAAAAGGGCACTTATTCAGCAGTGATATTGGTCTTGCCTTCCTCTTGATGATGAGGTGTAAAAAATCACACTAAAAGTACTTTTTTTCAAATCTTAATATAGTTGCATTATAATAAAATGTTTTTCCATTTCATACTTTCTCTAACTTTTTTTTTTCTTTTCTATTTTATAAAAATGGTGGTTTGTTGTCAATACCGTCTGTCTACCCAAACACAAACGGACAAAAATGGGTTTAGATAAATTCTCATGGCTCTCTCTTGGATTTTATGAGGTTTTTTAATTCATTCTTTATAAATCGATATATTAAGCTTTATATCAGCATTCAAACAATGAGTTTGGTAAATAGAGATTATACAATAATATAAGACATATCTTTATATATAAAACAAGTTTATCCTTTTTTCTTTTTCTTCCTTTTTTTCTACTACTAATAGAACTCAGATCAGCTGGCTGGCACCATTCATTATCTATCTAATAGAAGGAAAAGTTGACCCGAACAACCCGATTCATTATATAGACTGAACTAAAACTTTCCAAATAGTTTTTGAATTAATAAATAAATTACATCATAACATAGTGAGCTTTTTTTATTATTAATAATAATCGTTATTTAAACATATGGATTGTTTGAAAATGCAAATGAATATTTTTTTTTTAAAAAGACAAAAAAAAAGGAATGTATGTTTAAAAGAGAGAATGAGAGAGAGAGAGAGAGACAGAGAGCTGGATGTGTATCTTTTTTTTCTTTTTCTATATTTACAAAGGGGTGATGGTATAATATATAATCCGTAACAAGTGTTATAGTCTTCTATCAGGACTATCCTCACAATCTCGAACAACAGCTACAATCACACTGATATCATCTGCTTTTCCTCCCTATACAACATATTTAGAATTATCTGATCCAAAAAATAAAATAATGATAATCCGCATTTTACCTGATAATAAATTCCCTCACTCACTGCACGTTCCTGAAATGGGCAATCCACATTCATTTTCGATTTACTAACCTCTTTTGCCTTTTCAGCAAGAGCATCCGAAATCTGTTGTGGTGCAATAGACAAGAGACGACCACCCGGAAGCGTGTGATGAGATACATGTGATCTTACAATCGATAGAATTTCCTTGTCAAATAAGTTATCAAACAATCCGTCAGAACCCATGATGATAATATCACCCTTTTCTACAGCAACTGTAAATGACTATTTGTTGTTGTTGTCAATAAATGATAATAAAGGGAGAGTTATATTGAATGCTAATGCTTACCTGCGCATCCATTGGCTTGTCAGGAGAACTTGTACCCAGTTGATATGGGAAATTAAATGAATGCTGTTGTTCTTCACTTCGAAAAACATAATTATTGTGTCGAATCACTGAAATACCACAATCACCCAGATTAGCTATCCGCAGCTCTGCATGGCGTAGGATGGCAAGACATGCAGTGCATGAGCCAATGATACCCTACACGTTTTGGTTTAATATCATGAATGCCAGTTTCTAAATGTTCTTTCCTTACTTCTTGCTGTGCTTCCTTCATACTCTCTTCATAGCTCTTTCGAAGTATAATAACAGGATCGACATCATCGTACTCATAAAAACAGGGATCTTCTATATTCTCGAATTTTTCAAGTTCTAGATAAGCATGGTGCATTAATTTTCTTGAATAAAGTGCTGCATTTGCGGCTAAATATAAATAAAAGATAAATATAGTTCCTATATTACATACATTTCTTTGTTGCTTACTTGAAACACCTGTCCATCCCCCCACTCCATCAGCAACACCAATCGCATCTGACCTTCTAAAATAAGCATCTTCTCCATTTTGTACACTACAGTAATGATCCTGTTTCTTTTGTAAAGGGGTTGTGTAACGCTTTGCAAAACCAGAGGCACCGTGAGCAAATTCATACTGTGGTGTCTTTGTGATGGGTGCTGAGGCGAAGAAGTCGAACAAAGGCAATGGTTTTAGATGGTGTTCCTCGGTGACAAGTGCTGTTGATGAGGCTGTCTTGGTGAAGGGAGTGACTGAAAAGGAGCGTAGAGTAGGTTGTTTGTAGATGGGATAGCAATGACGCTGTATGAGATTGTTGGAATGACTTCGCAAAAGTGCTCCTGGATTCGAGGACCACTGTTTTGCAGAGGTTGTTGCTGATAACCACACTTTGGATTTCATTCTTTTTTTTTTTTAATTAAATATAAAAAGGACAAAAAAAAAAAAAAAAAGAAAGAAATTACTAAAAATCAAAGGCATTGTTTATATAATAAAATGGAAAAACAGGGAAGTTTCCTTATATGAACATCCACCGCTTTGTTTGTTCTATAAAATAATAATAGCATATTTGTTGTATTTTTATTTCACAATTGATTGGTTTATCATTTTAAAAAGTACCAAAAGAGAGTGAGAGTATTATTAAAACTACAAGTGTAGAATGAATCAAGAGAGAAAGAGAGAGAGAGTGTGTGTGTACGGTGCTTCTTAAAAAAGGCTTTTTCTTTTATCTATTTTCTTTGTTGATCTCCATTTGGTAAATATTATTGATATTCTTGCTGCGGTTTTCTATTTTTTCTTCTGTGGCCCCTTTGGTATTGATTATTATTTTTAAGGGATGAAAAGGAAATTCCATTTAACAAGAGAATATACATTTGCATGTAAAAATACGATAGGATTATTATGAAAGAGTATATATTTTTTTTTAAAAAAAGATATAATTTATATATTTACATGTGTTTTTGTTTAATTATTATTTGATATATATTTATTCAAAAATAAAGAGAGAGAATCCTTAAAGAAATATTATTATTTTTTTCTTTACTGACGAGCCTCAAGCTTCTCGAGCTTCTTATTAGCACGACGCTCACGGAGAGCCTTGTTCTTAGCACGAAGGACCTCAGCCTGGTCAGCGAGGGTCTTGGCACGAACCTTCTCAGCCTTAGCCTTGTGGATGTGTTCCATCAAGACACGCTTGTTCTTGAAACCGTTACCCTTGGACTTGAGGTAAAGTTGACGGTACAAGTGCTTGTCAATCTTACCAGCCTCTCTGTACTTGGAAAGGAGACGACGGAGGACACGCATGCGACGCATCCAGATGACCTGGCTGGACATACGGGCATCAGCAGTACCCTTTCTCTTACCATGGCCCATGTGGCGACCGAGACGCTTAGCAGCGGCACGTTCACGGACACGGAAGCGAGAGTGGGAGATCTCAGGCTTGCGGATGATGAGACCGTCCTTGACGAGCTTACGGACGTTAGCACCTAAGGTTACGGATTGATTAGTAAAAGAGTTGAAAAAAAAGGGGAAGGAATAAAGAATAACTTACGAGAGTTGGCGTTGGAGATTTCATTTACTTCATTAGGATCTAACCAGATCTTACGCTCACCACACTTAAGGACAGAGGCAGCCAAACGCTTTTGGACGGTCAAGTTCACCCTGTTGTTATCATCAAGTAAGTATGTTGTTGTAGAGAGCAAAGGGGGGGAGAAAGAGCAAAAATTTTTTTGAAAAAAAAAAAAAAATAGTCCGGTAAATGTCCGGTTAACTTACATTTTTATTTTGTATTAAAGTAAAACTCGAAAAAGAGGAGAAAGTAAGAATTTCTTGATTCAAAGTCAAATTACGTTTGATTTTATATTTTTAACCAATCAAACCCTATTAAAATATCAAGTGACAGTCTATTTTTACTTTCTCCGACTCTTTCCTTTGCTTATAAGCACTCTAGCCAATCATTGAGATGGATGGATGCTATTTCAATCCGTTTTTCAATCTTGTCGTTTCGGGCCCTCCTTTTTTTAGTGCTTTGTTTATTTATACATAAAGAAATATCAAGATTAAAGAGAGAAAATGCTATAGAATGAATGATGAAAAAAAGAGTGATAAACTATATACAAAAAAAGAGTAGAAGAATAGCTATAGCAATTAAAACATTTTGTCACAGCAAAAAGTAGAGCAAAACCTATACAAGAATGGTACTTGTGTATTTCCTAAATAATCCCTCCAATGTATAACTTTTACGCTTGGATTGAAAAAGGGTTGATGGCAACTCTCGCAAGAGTTGTTTTGTGAGTCAGAGGACAGCATCTTTCGAACAATATTACTTGGTACAAAAGCAGCATAATCCAACAATTTGTTCTTATGCGTTGCCAAGATGTATCTTATTGAAATCTCAACCAGACTTGCAATCGAAACATCCCTTTGGTCCCTCTTTTCTGCTATGAGGAGTGGATTTGGGTTGAGTGCTAAATTATTCAATTTTTTTAGTCGAAGTATCTCAGCTGGTAACACCTCCTGAGTATACATTATATTATTCTTATTATTAGTGTATAATAATAACAATATCCCCTTACTACTAATACTTACCAATTGATTGTTCCCAATTGATAATTCCACTAGATTCTCCAACACTATTATCTCTGGTGGTATAGCCTTCAAATTGTTATCTCCTTTTCATTACAACAAAACTTGAATTATCAATTGCAAATGCATATAATCTAAATCACAAACTTACGAAGACTAAGAACAGTTAGATTCTTGAGTTCAAACAGTGCTGGGTTTATATTCTGCAGCACATTCGAGTACAAATATAGTTGTAAACAGGTACTTTTTATCACGCCGTTATGTATAGCGGTCAGGTACTTTAATTCACTGATTTCATTAGGTATTTCCTTTAAATCTAATTTACTTTTAACCATTGATGTATTAATAATCTTACCTTTTTGATGTTGTCATGCTTATGTACTTACCTTAGATTAACTACATTCATACCATTGTCGATGGTAAAATCAATGATTCGGCGCACTTGGTCTGGCGGTGTGTCGTTATTTAAGTTATGAATTATATCCCAGACAGGCTGATTCATGCGATTGAATATTTCTCGACCTTGTTGCTGTTCATTATTGTGGAATAGTATTGGTTTATGGTATTCTCTTTGTGGTAGGTAGTCTTCTTCTTCATACCCGCTATCTTGCCACAAGTCGACTTGGTCTAGACTTGATGAGCTCTCGTTACGAATTAAGAAAGTGTTTGTCATTGTATGAAATGAAGAAAAGAGAGAAAAGAGAAAAAAGAGAGAGAAAGAGGAAGAAAAAGAGAGAGAGAGAGAGAAAAAAAAAGAGAAAGGTTATATAGGCAAGAGAGAGGAGAGTGATAAAGCATACAAAAAAAGGTAAAGAAAAATACACTAGATATAATAATGAAAAACACAGTAGAGCGAGCGATGATATAAGTGTCCTTTATATCACTTCTATATATTCTATATTCATTCAGCTCATCTATATTCTTTTAATTGTTATTGATGTAATGTTCATAATAATAAACAATATTAGCTCGGATGTTATTATACTCAAAGTAGAAAACCTTATTTACCAATCAGATGATTCGAAATATTCTTTAAAGAGAGTAAGAGATAGTAATCAGTTAATGTCTCTTCTACTACTACTTCATCACATTCAATTACAATAGCAATGCTTATATAACATCGATATCTTATTATTCGTTCTTTTCTGCCTTGTTTTCTCATACAACAAAATACTCCCAGTTATTGTTTGTTTGTTTTTATTTGTTTTTTATTCTATCTTAGTAAAAATCAGAGGTATATTTATATCAAAACAATTCTATGTGTCTACACACACAGGGAGCAACCTATTTCTTCTTTCCAAAAGTCAATGGATCACCGATATTCTTGCCTCTTAACTTTATACCCAATGCACGTTCCATCTTTCCCAATACATTTTGATTAGGAATAGCTTTACCAGACTCATATTCATTAACGACTTGTGGCTTTTCATTGATCAGTTGTGCAAGGTCTTTTTGTGTGATACCCTTTGTTTGACGTCCTTGTTGGATAGCTTTACCAACAGAGACATCTACTCTGGGTGGGGGAGCTACTTCATTGTCTCGATCCAACTTTGCAATGCGACGATGGTCTGTATTGGCATGACTGGCATTGGTGGTTGTTTTTTTTTCAGTCGAGATGGCGGCACCGGCCTAGTTTTAATAGTGTATAAGTTTTCTTTTTTCCTTTGTATAAATCTTAGCAATATACTTACTCTTCTGGCTGCGTTTAGTTCGGCTTGGCTACGAGTGACTTTAGCCTGGTCTGGATTGCGCTTACGGAGAATGGTTGTAGTAGTATCGTAGTCTAAAATCACATTTATATTATGTTAACAAGGTGACTGTGTGCGTATATACAATGAGAATAACTTACCAGACATTTTTGGTTGATGTGATTTGTTTTAGGATATGTAAAAAAGATGAAGAAAGAGAAGAGAAGAAAAAGGTTAATCACTGCGAACTGATGCAATTTCTATTTCTGATCGAACGCATAATTACGTCACCAACACAAACAGCGCTCATTTTCTCTCAGAAACCTTACCAATTTGCGGTTTGTTCGGACCAATTTGCAGTTTTTATAATACAAATATATATAGATACCGCAAGTTGGTACCGTAAGCAATGTGTTCTTTTATTATGAGCAAGGAAACCGGTCGAAGTGAACTGCTACCTTGAAGTAATAAAAACCTTAAACATTTTGAGTGCCATTGATAACATTACCTATTTAGAGTTTAGATATAGACATAAAGGTATTCATATTTATTATGGTATTGAAAAAAAGAACAAGTCTAACTATGAAGAACTCACTACTTCAAGCTCATAATAACCAGGAATATATTCTCCTTTAATCTTGGGAACACAACCTTTTTTAACCGAAAGTTTCACTTCCTTATGCTTTCTCTCCCTAGTTGTTCTGTTTGGGCCAAGTTTCTCTCTAAGCCTTACTGTTAAAAAGAAAAACTAGTCAGTTACTATAGTCTTCTAGATAACGCTCAATGTTCTTACCTTATACATCTACAAAAGATTTGTGACATCTTTAATAAAGATCCCATTATCTTCAAACTTTGTTGGTATATTGACTGTCTCAATTAACTCCATAACACAGACTCCTGTGGAGCTTGCTCTAGTGATCAGAGCCGAATCATCTCTTCTATAGACACAAACATATTAGTAACGTTGTACTTTAAGAAACTATCTATTTTACTTAAAGCTTGTACGAAGTGTATACAAATTTTATAGAAAGTATCAAGTGATCCAAATTCAAAAAGGTGTCCGAATCCTTGAAGTAATTCTTAAGTACCAAAGCTTCCTTTTATATTGTCTTTTGTGCTTCTTGAAATGTCTAAAAATCCGAATGCATCAGTCACGTCTAAGGTAGACAACTCCACAGTCTTTCCACCTACAAGACCCGTATAATAACCATCAGGATTATAACTACAAGCTTTCAATTTCTCATCACCACGGTGATCTATCGCATACTTAGTGAATCCAAGCTTATATTCGCCTATTTGAAAACAGAGAAAACTGTTACTGCCGAATTTAGCGACTATCTTAAAGAGCTGCTAGACAAAGTACTCTGAGTAATTTACCTTGCTTTTCTTTATCGATAGCCGTTTTGAGCCATCAATAGTAATTAATTAAGTAAGTATAATCATCGGTATAGAATACACCATTAAAAAGTGTCTTAGTACATTGTGACATATGCGGCACCACTTTGACGAGGAATAAGGAAGTATGCTTGTCATTGTTCATGTTTAGGTGTAAGAGAGTAAAAAGTGAGAAGAAAAATCAAGTTTTCCACCTCTTTTTATCGTATAACAAAATGAGTCGTGTACTCTTTCTTCTGATAAATAAATGAAACAACGAATCCATGCAAGATAGAAAAATCAATCTGTCATTCTCCTTAATATTGTTATTACTTACAATTGCCTCTTTTATTGAAAATCAAATAAAACACATTCTATAATAAACCATACTCATTTGAGTATATAGGACTTTATATTTATTGTTCTATCAATCAATGATAATGTATATCAATACTTAAACAATGATGTATTTACCAGTAAAGGTCCTTTGGGCCTAATACTTGAAGCTTTCTATGTGGACCCCGATATGAACGTGAAAGAAACAGCTGGCACTGTCTTGTACATTTATTTTGAGTTTTACTTTGTCTATGTTGAACTGGCGCATATGTATATATTCAATTCTATCTATGGAAATACCACTTATATCTATCAAAATCTCAACTGATAATAAAATAAAATGAATATGACCTTTTTGGAATAAACAAAGATAAGGGAAATATGGTTCCTGTCAAAATATTTCTAAAAATTGAGCTTGCAACGGATTTGACTAAATTTAGTAAATGCGTTTAAATAAGTTTTTTTTTTTGAAGCGCTTTATTTCCTTTCCACCACCAATTTATCCAAAACGGTGCTTTATATACAATATAGTTAAATGTTTTTCCTTAAAAAAAAATACATCATGAAAACGTTTTGTTTTAATTACTATTAACAAGAGAGTGTTTAAATGACCAGGTATATAAATACACTTTCTCACTCTCCCCCCCCCCCAATTCTTTCCTTTTAACGATCAATGCATATGATAAAGTAATAGTTTATATCCCTGTTTTATAAAATCTATGGTTTGACAAATCCTGTGATTCGCGTACCTCAATGTCAAACAGAAACTAAACAAGGCTGGTTTGTTTTACCCAGTTTTTATAATGGTAATTCGTAGCGAAAGTAATGTTGAATGAGCGTTTTTTTTTGTTTTTTTTTAAGAAAAAAAAGAGTTTTTTACTCCAAATGTGAAAGGAAAGGAAAAAAAAAAAAAAAAGTAAAGAGAAAAGAAAAAGAAGACCTGTACCTGATGTGTTGCTTGAATGAGTCAACAAATATGCCAAATATCATTGCTTAAAAAAAGGCGTGAGATTTTTTTTATTGAATTAGAAATAGAATGGTTTTTGCCACGTGTATACAAAGGTAATGTACAAAAAGGGACATAATCCAGACACTGATTGGACAAAGTGATCTTCACTGTATGACTCGATCGTTTTTATTGGCTGGAGCTGAGTAAATAGTCGCGTTTTTAAGGTTTTTTATTTCCCTTATAAAACGCTGAGATTAAAGTCAACAGAGAGATGAATTCACATGCTTTCAATAGTCAACCCTAAAAAACTTTTTTTTTACCCAGTCTTTTCCTACAAACTCCCTTAATGTATTTATTCCCTTATAATGTAATCTTTGCAATAGTTCTTTTTAGGAAAAAGAGTAGAAATGAGTGATAAAGACATGGTTTTAATACAACACTTTACGTTGTTTCATGTAAATAAACACTACAAAAGGCACAGGTAGCTGAATGACCTTTCTTTTCTTTCTCCTGAGAAATAATCCTATTGGTTTTGGTTTGTAATCCCTCCGATGTTTCCGGGCTCCCATTTTTATATCAAAAAAAGTATGTGTGTGTGTGCACGAATTCAACTGTAAAGCATATCAACCGTCCGTCCCCCCCTTTTTTTTTTTGTTTATAATTGTTACTATTATTATTCTTATTATTATTATAATTGGAACTTTTCTTTCTCTTCTCTCTTCTTTTTTTGATTTTTATTTTTTAATTAAAAACCAAAATACAATATAAAATAAATCATGGTTGGTGCAAATAACGTAGGTCGCTTAGAACAATACCGTCGTCTGTTTCAAAAACATGCCTCTGTTTCAGCGGAACCCAATCAAGATGAGAAGGTAATGAGCCGTGATGACTTTCTTGCAGCTGTTGTACCTGGAGAAGATTTCAAAAAAATCCAGCGTTCCCAGTTTGAGCTTCTATACAAACTCGCTGACCGAAGCAGCAAAGGTCATGTATCATTTGACGATTTTGTCATCTTCCAGGACCTCCTGGCCAAGCCTGACGCAGAATACGAGGTCGCTTTCCGTGTCTTTGATGTAAATAATACTGGTAAAGTCACATTTGATCAGTTCAAGCAAGTCCTATCGAGCAACATGCCTGACGATGCCGTACCTTTTGATTTTGATTGTGATTGGTTAAAGTTGTATATTGGGTCGAAGGAAGGTGACCACGAGTTAAGATACCACGAATTCACACAGTTACTAAAGGGTCTCCAGGGTGAGCGTCTTCGTCAGGAATTCAAGCATTATGATAAGGATCAAACCGGTTTTATCTTGCCAGAGGACTTTAAAAAGATCATCTTGGATGTCGCCAAACATAAACTCTCTGACGACGTGATTGATCATTTGCCTACGCTCTGTAATTTGTATGGTGGAGGTAAGGTTGGGTTTGCTTCTGTCGTTGCCTTTCACAACGTGATTCGTAATATCGATATGGTCGAGTTGGTCATTCGCAAGGCCATTGATGCAAGCAAGAGTAAAAAAATCACAAAGTCCGACTTTTTGAACCATGCCCATGAAGCCAGTCGTTATACTGCCTTTACACCCATGGAGGCCGATGTCATCTTTCATTTTGCAGGTGTTGATGATGACTCTGGCGTGTTGGGTTTGGAAGATTTTGCACGTATTTTGGATCCTCGTTGGACTACCTCGGGCTCCGATAAGCGTCAAAGCGAGGTGATTGAACAGGAACTCACTGCTGCCAATGCCGAAAAGAAGGGTTTCTTGTGGAAAGTGGTCGAAAGCACATATGCTTTCGCACTAGGTTCCGTTGCCGGTGCTGTTGGTGCTACAGCTGTTTATCCTATCGATCTTGTAAAGACACGTATGCAGAACCAGAGATCAAAGGTGGTTGGTGAACTCTTGTACAAGAACAGTTTAGATTGCTTCAAGAAGGTGATTAAGAATGAAGGTTTCCTTGGGTTGTATAGAGGTTTAGGTCCTCAACTTGTGGTAAGTGAAATGAAAATGGTTTCCAATTAAGTTGTGTGTCACTTTCCATGGTGATACTTGAGCTTAAAAAAAAAAAAAACAAGGAGTGTTTATTATTATGGATATTAATTTATTTATCCATTTCATTTATAAATAGGGTGTTGCTCCAGAAAAAGCCATCAAGTTGACAGTCAATGACTTTGTTCGCAACACTTTTCTTGGTAGACAAAATGGAGAGATTCAATTTTGGCAAGAAATGGTTGCAGGTGGTGCTGCTGGTGCATCTCAAGTGGTAAGCTGGGAAAATAGAGAGACACTTTTAATTCCTGTTAACCTTTTTTGTTGCTATTTTAGGTATTTACCAATCCTTTGGAAATTGTAAAGATCCGTCTTCAAATCCAGGGTGAACAAGCAAAGAATATGACCAATGTGCCTCGTAGATCGGCTATTTGGATTGTAAAGAATCTTGGTATTGTTGGACTCTATAAAGGTGTTTCTGCCTGTCTCTTAAGAGATGTACCCTTCTCTGCCATTTATTTCCCTGCTTATGCACACTTGAAGAAGGACGTATTTAAGGAAAGCCCAGAACATAAACTCAAGATCACCGAGTTATTAATGGCTGGTGCTATCGCCGGTATGCCAGCTGCCTACTTTACCACTCCAGCTGATGTCATCAAGACACGCTTACAAGTAGAAGCACGCAAGGGACAAACATCATACACAGGTATCGCTGATGCCGCTAAAAAGATCATGGCTGAAGAAGGCTTCAAGGCCTTCTTCAAGGGTGGCCCAGCTCGTATCCTCCGTTCTTCACCTCAATTCGGTGTCACCTTGACCGTTTATGAAATCTTGCATGATCTTTTGCCTTTGCCTGGACATGTCACTGGTGCTACTAAACCTGCTACTACCGTTGCTCAGAATGAACATCAAGCTGAGCAGAGATTGACTCTTCGCTCTACAAATGCACTCAAGATGTTATTGGATCTTGATTATAGATTTGGTGTCTACACAGTACCTCCCACCAAGAAACAAGACGCATAAACAAACACACACAAAGATAAAGGAAAATGAATATGCGTCGTGTATAATTTCTCGCTATATATATATTTAGATTTTTTTTTTTTTTTTTTAACTTGATAACCCTCTCTTCCTCTCTATTCACAATTCTGCTTTATTACTATTACTCTTATTACTCTTTTATGAAATTACTACTATTTTCGACGTTTATTCCCCTTTCCTTTCATTGACAATCATTTACTATAAATAAATATATAAATTGTATAATATAAAATTTTATTCAGTTTTCAATTTTGGTTGCTTTAGTTTCTTCAACTCCTTCAACAATGCCATCACAAGTGGAACTGAAATTGGCACAAACAATGGCATATAAATAGCATATTTATGTTCATCCGGGAAATACAGCATGGAAACCATGGTTGGATCAAAGAAGGCCTTTTCAGCAAGTTCAATGGCCGTGATGGACTGTTTTAAGGCATTGATGTCATTCTCAGTTTGGAGAGCCTTGCGTGCGTCATTCAATGCAGCCAATGATTGACGTACTTTATCATTGATATGATCCTGAACCACCATATTGGGGATCTCATCTACGAGTTGCGAGAGTGATTTAAGTGTGCTGATACTATTGACAATATTTTCAATGGTACGACTACGGATTAGATTGTCCTTTTCTAGTGTGGTAATGCCTGATACTTGTGAAGCTTCAAATACAACCTCATAATTGGAAGGCTATATAGAAATATAAGTCAAACTATAGTCATATTTACAACATCATATACTATGTACCAATCCATTCACATCTATATCTTGAATACCAACTAGACTTCTTAATTGAGATATAAATATTTTCATAATTGACTGAAGTTCCTTTCTAGTTAATCGGTACTCTCCTAACTCTGTTGCATTCTTTGGTGGGTTCTTAATAACAATACCTCCCCAACGAGGTATTAAAAATGCACTCGTTAGTAATGGATTTCCTTGTGAATCATGTATTCTTAATGGTGATTCTTCACTTGAAGGTATATATAAGATGAAATTCATACTTGGGTATGACGTAATGGTGGATGCTAAATAATGAATGAGCCATAATAATGATAGAGAATAACAAATGACTTGTATTTACCAAGATTCCACTCTGCAGAATTAACAAAATGAGGTAAATGTTGTGGTTCAAAGTAATAGTAATTGGGTCTATTTTCACGTTCCTTGTATTTTGGCTTTAGTGACAATGCAGCATAGTTTTGAATCTATATAGAAAATATAGGTAAGTCATTCACACCATCCTATCCTATCAATATATATTACCTGTGAATTGATTGTAAAGTTGGATACAACAGAAACCTGCTTTAAAAAGGGATTAAGATATGTATTCACAGATTCTCTAATATCCCAATCCACATTGATATTATCAGGGTTATTATTCATTAAACTAAAGGTTGTCTCGTATTGTGTAGAGTATTTAAGCGCGCGCATATTCGCTACATTGTTCTTTTCTGTATTCTTTGAATGGCATGCCATATCACCTAGTTTCTTATATTCACTAAAGAAGACGGGTGGGATGACATTGGATAGAACGGTGGATATGTCATCTAGTTTAATGATTAATAAATATATATATCATTATTCTATTTTTATATTAATAATGATAGTTTACCGGTGTTTTTCAGTTCTAATATACTTGTACGTTTATCTCCAACTGTTAACTTTACTTTGTTCGTCCTACTGTTTGTTTTAATGTAAATAAAGTAGTTTCCAATAGGTGCATCGGTGTCTTGATTGATACTTTCTACGTGTTTACACTGTCAATCTCTCTCTCATTCTCTTTTTATTTCATTCCTTCCTCTCCTACCTTGATTCCACTGTTCAAAGAGAATAGAAATTGGAAAATTTTGTTGAAAAGCGAGTTGACGAGTTAATTTGTCTTCAATTTCGTCTGATAATGATGGATTAAATGCTGTTGGTATATAAATAGTGAATCGTGAAGGTAAAACAAAATCACAAGCCTAGATTTCCATTGCCTTAGTTCATTACGCAATAAAAAAAGCTATTCATATTATTATCTCTTCATTTACTTGTTTTGAATGCCATTCATCTATTTCAGAAAAAGGTAAACTGGCACGATAGACCTCTGTTGTTTTCCACCAAAAAGGTAAACCTACAAGTACCACACTCCAAAAGGCAAACACGACGAGACGTGTCACTCGTGCTTATCATATTTATTCTAATCAGTCAATTACAATTGTCATTGTTTTAGTTTGTTTTACCAGTACTTTGGTCATTCATCTCACTAAAAGTAAAAGTAAACAAGACGAAAAAGATATATATACATATATATATATATATAGCTTGAGTCAAGTCACAATTGGAGTTACGATATATTCAGATTGCATTGATAGCCAATCATATTGGGACAATGTATCCTTACATTCTATTATTAAAGATTTGATACTCACTATGCCATCATCATTCATTTCTAGCCATTAATAAAGTACTTTTAGGCCTATAATAATGCACTATTAGAGTGATATTGTGCCTGTTGTGCAGTATTTTTTTTTACACATTAAAAAATAGGACACCTCTGAATAGACTGGCATACCGTAAATTGGATTACACTACTCTAATCTAGTTAATTTAAAATACTTTAGTGGTATATACTGCCTATATATTCACATTATTCCACTTAAATTGGTCTATAATGGGTACATATATATATATATATATATATATACAGAGAGAGAGAGGGAGGGAGATAGGTGATATAGTGATGTCGTGCAAGAGGATGTCAAGAAAACTACATTGTGATGTAAAAAAAATACTATTAAATAGGTACAACTTCTACTATTGACATCTATCTTGAGTAACACTGAGAACAATCTTTAATCAATAAGTTAGACTACATGTTAACTATCCTTATTACCGTAGTTCCATACCACAAGAGCTATGAATAAGACGGCTGTTGAGCTAAGACATCATAAACGATCCATGTCTCACCTCTATCATCAGCATACTATTATCTAATGATATTACATATATAATCAAACATGATATATTATAGATCAAGCTGTTCTGTCCTCTTAGATAAGGTAGCTAATCTTATCTAAGTTGATTCTATAATACATACTCTATTTGGCATATTGCTTTGGTTTACTCTGACCTATTTCTTTGGTAGTGAAGTTTACCGTTTTACTTCGATAGTCTATCATTATCTAATCATAACAATTAAATAATGGATTTCATATTTTTTAATCTTATCGATCCATCCTACTATCTGGCATTTGTATGTTTTGTTATTTCTTATTCTCATGTTTTATATCTATTATGACCTGAAATACGGCAGTCGTAAGCATCACCTAGTTTCTTCGGAGGCTTTTAGTTTTCACATTTTGGGCTTCTGGAGGACTGGTACCCCTTTTTGTAACAGTTTTTGCATTCAACATCAGCATCACTAGTAAACGCCTCCGTCAAACCTTTTAACAGAGAATATTATGTTGGTTTATTAATTTTTTCATTTATACTATATATTATTAAAATAATAAAATCTTACCGCTTTCTGATATTTCTGAACGGATGTCTGACTCTGCACGAAGTACTGGAATCTTTGGTGGTAATAATGATAATGTGAGATGTTTGAATACCTCAAATAGAGAAGATGAGACTGATGTAGCAGGTATAAAGTGGACGAAAATGGGTCTGATGTTGTATCTTGTAAAGAATTAGATGATGATGGGACCTATGTTGTAGCAGGTATAGATGTGGACGAGAATGAATCCATTACTGTGGAAGGCAGGGACTCCTCAGATTGTTTTTGAAAGAAAAGTGTCCGCTTTTGCTGTCTTTTAACTTGCTTCGTTATTTTGGAAGCATTCCTGTTGATAAAATAATAATAATGAAGAAGAAAAAGGGGTTTTTTTATATGTGTGACAACATCCCAGTTATTTATCATCTTTTTTTTTAAAAAAAAACAGTTGCTCAGATTGTATTCATATTAAGCAATATTTAAAAATAATAACAATAAATAAAAAAACAACAGTGATCCTTATTTTTTATGATCTACCAATAAAGTTCAATACTTTTATGATCCAAACACTCAGTAGTTGCTTAATAAATATGGAAGGATATACCATTGAATATCATAAAGTCAAAGTTGAATGATATACATTATGTTTACTTTCTCTTTCATTTTAATCCAGATAACTGTCAGATTATGGCAGCTGTCAGTTTTATGCAACAGAGGGATTGTTTGTTACACTCAAGAGTTTTTCGACCCTGAAAAAAAGGTAAAAAATTAAGTTCACTCGTTTTTCTTCAGTTTTTTTTTTTGGTAAATACAAGTTTTATTAAAAATTGCTATCACATGTCACTCCAATCAAGTATATTTTAGACAATAAAAGAAGATATTTTCTGTTCAAAGTTTTAATATGGTAAGTTTTTATTATATGAGGATAACAACGAGAAACTAAAAGAGCGAACTTCTTAGTTTCCTAGCTTCCAAAGGTCTTCATGGTTTTCATGTCTTCATACGATGCCAAGTAAGCATTGTTCCTTTAACTGAATAAATTTTACTAAATTCATTTCTCTAAAATACTTTCTTCACCTATTAACCTTCAGTGACATCCTCTCTTCTGTGAACATTCTACTCGATTCTATCTGTTTTTACGCGTCAAGTTTTGTATGTATATCCCTCCTCTTCAAGCTAGTAATATAAAGACTCCTACCTCCCTTCCCGTCCCTCTCTCTTTCTTCTCTCTCATATCTATCGCATAATCTAGCGATTACTAATTTTTGAAATAAAAACCTATTTCTTGAACCAAAAATATATTTTGTCTGTAATTCAATATTTGAGTAATGTGTATTTTGTGCTATTTTTTTGCACTACCTACAAAAGTCGGGACTCATCCCTGATCTTTTTCATCTCAATGCGGTAGGTATTACGGTAGGTATACAGTAACATAACTTAAAAAAAACCCAAAAAACCAAAAACAGTAAAATTTTAAATCGTCATATAGGAAATACAAGTCAACATGTGTTTGTAAACAACACTCGTTGGATTCATGTTTTTAAATCATTTTTATTGGAATAGAATGATTGCATTGTTAAATTGTAGAGAAAATGAACTTATTTTTCTTGATCTTTTATATCTGTAATTTAAAGACATATACTTTGAGCGATTCATGAGGCATTATGTTGTGTTTTTGATTTGATTAGGATTCTCCTTTTCCTATTTTTTTCTCTAATTTTCAAACTTGGTAAATATTAATGCAACTGTATACCTTACAAGGCATCGTCAGGCAATATCAGTTCATTGTCTTTATGTAATATATTTAGAATCAAACACTCAGTATTACCACTATTATAGACATTTTTGATTTCTATAGATTATATGAAAATAATACCAAAAAAAAAAAAATGAAGAGAGAGGGTTTATGGGTGTAATTATAGAAAAAGGTGAACCACTAACAGGATAAATAGTAAAGCTAGAGTATCAAAAAGAGATTGGTTACTATAGTATATGAACTAACACCACAAGGTGTTATTTCTTTTTGCCATTATATAATACGATTAGAGCACTCAATTTGATACTACTTGGTTCTGCTTTCTAAAACCGATATCCTTGAGCTAGTCAATCACCATTACAATATATAAATTTGAATGTAAATCAAGATTTCTGAAGTATACAAGATCGAGCTGCTAATATGAAACAGAAAAAATGGAACATTTTTATCGTAAAATAATACTATTTAATCAATAAAGAGGTATTTTTCCAGTGCTGTTACACTCCGCATAAACATTGCAAAGTAGAACAGAGGCTGTTCAGAGTTGCCGCAAGGGTAAAAAAAAAAAAAAAGGGAGGGAGCTAAAAATTTACGCATTTAAGCTGGTAAAAGTTCACTATGTTCAAAAGTATATTTGATCACTTGAACAACGGTATTCTATTTAGCTGTACATTGATTAGAAGACCCCTTAAAGTTGTTGCAAGGTATTCAAATTGGTTTAGAAATAAATAATAAATGAGGATATGTGAAAAATGAAGAACACCCATAAGTGGATCCGGAGGAAGTTTCTGAGAAAGAAAAAAAGGCTACATGGTCTGGAAGAATGAAGAGTTTCAACGGAAAAAGTCAATAGAGCTTATATCTTGTATTTGGAAAATGCGAAGATTTGTTCGAAGATAGATGTGTAAATCAAATGATACGTGAGTATGAGAGATATTTGAAAAAAAAACAGCAGCGTAAATCATGAGCATGTACAGTAGTATATACATCCATACACTTGTTTATTATATTATATTTACGAATTTACAAAAGATCGAATTCGATTTAATTCTTTTTTAACAATATATTTTCATATGACCCTATTAACTTCTACCACTCTTACTCAATGCTTTATAAAGCAGTACATATCCTTTTTAAAGGCTGATTTAAGCCGAAATGAGAACACTATAAAAATTATCGAATAGCACTAAAACATTTTATTCATTTATTAAGCATGTTTATGGTGTATGATCCTATTTATGTTTACTTTTTAAAAGAAGAAATATACCATCTTCATTGTTGTCACAAGTAAATAATACTGACCATGAAGATGTGATATTTTACTATTGATAAAATAGTAATAGTAAATAAATAGTCATCATATATTAATATACTATCTCTGGAATTTTACTCTGTTTTGAGATACGTGGTTTTACTTTAAAGGGAGCAAAGAAGTATGCATGTTGTTGTTCATGTTTGCGTGAAAGAGAGTGAAAAGAGATAAAGAAAAGATGAAGCAATGAATTCATGCAGCATAGAATAATCATAAGATCATTCTCCTTATTAATATTAGTTTTATTGTCACTTACAATTGTCTCTTTTATCTAAAATCAAAACACTTTCTATAGTAAATCAAACTTTTTTGAATATAGAAGAATTATACTTATTGTTCTATCACTAAATGATAATGCATCAATATTTAGACGATAGTCTATTAAAGTAATATATTCAACTCATATAGAGTTTTAATACTATACCTGAATTTATTTCAATTTATCATTAGTATTTGAAATGAAAGCAAGTATATAACGAGTGATAAGACTAGTATATTTAAAGTAGAGTCTAGTTTTTGGATACATGAACTTTGGAAACGTTGTCCATTCGGAAGCCATTTTTTATTTCTCTGTAAAAACATTACATGAAAGCTTACACTATTCAAACCATTACTAATTCGATACATCAAGCAGGATATTCATTGAGTATTTGCCAATAAAATAAAACATTAACTTATGTTGTCATTATTATTTCTATGAATAGCCATTTCTTGTTTAAGACTGATAAGCAACCTTTCATTTTATTGTATTATCACTATTCATAAAGTTACTGATGAATTGATGATGACGTGTTTGTATATAGAAATGAATCCTGTACAATCTTGAAGACACGAAGCAACTCCTTTGCTTTTTTTTTTTTTGAATAATCTCCGCCTGAAAAACAAAACAAAATGATGGAATAAACGAGAATATTCGGTTCTACAAGTCTCGTAGACATTACTTGTTCCTTACATCATTGTTTGTTTAAAGCAGTCAATATGTATTTGTTGTTATGAAGAGTATAAAGACAATAAAACACATGTTTAGCTATGTGTAACAAGAAGAGAAATCAATATTATCCAAGAAAGAAGTGGTTATGTTATCTTGCTCAATCGGGTATATTGATTAAAAGTGAATGTTATAAAAAACATTTATAAACAAGTGATGATGACATAATGTTTGTACCACGATAAAGGGGGCGGTTGTTCAATACTCCGTAAATAGATTTTATGCATTTTAGAAAATACTCACCCAACACCGTCTATTTTTTTGTAACCCCAATCCTTTTTCTTATTAAATTCAGCACATTTCCAAAACTATTTTTTTTTTTGCCCTTCTTTTTTTATTTTTCCCAGTTCCTTAAAAACACAGATATATACAAATGGCCCCTCTTACAGCAGAAAAGGTCGCAGACTACTTGCCTCTTGCCGGTAAAATGCCAGATATTTCTGGTCGCATCATCAACGTTACTCATCAAATCCCATATCAAATCTCACGACTACCTGATGTACAAACACCACTCGTCCATAGTGACCCACCTGCTGGAGCACCCATTTCCAAACTCAATCGCAACCACCAACGTCGCGGCACACTACGCGCCCACTTTCGAGCGGCCGAGTGGTCGATTGTACAGAGCCGAGGACACGGTGCACTGAACGCGGGCCTTCAACGCCTCGGGGAGGATTACGAGACACTTCATATTGGATGGACAGGTACCATCGCCAACAAGGATGGTAAAGAGATAGAGCACTTGAGTGACCATGATAGGAGCAAGATCCAAGATTTATTGATGGAAACAGGCAAGATCATTCCTGTCTTTTTGGATGCCAAGCAAAAGAGAGGACATTATGAGGGTTATTGTAAGGAGATTCTTTGGCCCTTGTTGCATTATCTTGTGAGTGGATCGGATGGAAGGATTGAAAAAAAGTATTGGGCGGACTATGTAGCTGTGAACCAACAGTTTGCTGATACGGTTGCTGCAAATTATCGTCCTGGTGATGTCAGTAAGTGTTTTTGTATAATAAAAAAGAGAGAGAAAAAGAGAAAAGGTGGTGTATACTTACTTTTTTACAAGTCTTTATCAATGATTATCACTTATTATTGGTTCCTGAAATGCTAAGAGAAATCGTCCCAAATGCTCCTATTGGGCTTTTTCTTCACTCGCCTTTCCCAAGCTCAGAGATATTTCGATGTTTAACAGGTAAAAAAAAAAAAATACACCACCTTTTCTCTTTTTCTCTAAAAAAAAAAAAAAAAAAAAAAAAAAAAAAAAAAGACACTATCTTGAGTTTTTTACTTATCAACATATACAACAATTTAGCACGTAAAGAAATTTTACAAGGGTTTTTGGGTGCAAATCTTGTTGGATTTCAGGTATATATATAAAAGATGATTCTCCTTCTCCAAAAAGACAAAATACTTATAAAATGGTAACATAATTATAGACGTATTCTTATGCTAGACACTTCATTGGTTCATGCACCCGTGTTCTTGGATGTGAATCCACACAAACCGGTGTCAATGTCAATGGCCACATCGTCTCTGTCGGCACCTTTCCCATTGGCATTGATGCGGCAAGGGTTGAAACATTCCGTAACCAACCCGCCGTACTTCCGAAAACCAAAGCCATCCGACAGATGTATGCCAACAAAAAGATCATTATTGGACGTGATAAGCTCGATTCAACAAAAGGTGTGATTCAAAAGCTCCAAGCCTTTGAAAAGTTCCTTTTCGACTACCCCGAATGGCGTAAAGAATGCGTGCTCTTACAGGTCACCACGCCCACTTTTGGTGATAACAGCAAACTCGAAAACAAAGTGTCTGAGCTTGTTAGCCAAATCAATGGAATCTATGGCTCACTTGAATTTACGCCTGTGCATCACTACCACCAGGATGTCGATCGTGATGAATACTATGCCCTACTCTCTGCAGCGGATGTAGGTCTCATCACCAGTCTCCGTGACGGTATGAACACCACCTCTTTTGAATACATCCTTTGTCAAAAGGAAAACCACGGTCCATTGATCCTATCAGAGTTTACCGGTACTGCAGGCTCGTTAGGAGCCGCCTCTATCGTGAACCCATTTGACTCTGCAGGTGTAGCAAAGGCCATCCATGACGCACTGACCATGTCTGCCGAAGATAAGCTCACGCGCCATACACAGTTATATAGCTATGTCCAGGAACACTCCGCAGCCCATTGGGCCAGATCCTTCATCAAGCAACTGATTGAAAGCACGCATAAATTTAGCCTGCAATCACAGGCCACACCACCACTCAACCACACCTCCTTTATCGATGCCTATCAGCGATCCAAGAAGCGACTCTTATTCTTTGATTATGATGGTACTCTCACACCCATTGTCTCTGTCCCTGCCGATGCCACCCCCTCTAAAGAGATGCTTCATGACTTGCAAACACTCTGTAACGATGAACGCAACCACGTCTGGGTCATTTCTGGTCGCGACCAAGCCTGTCTCGAGGCATGGCTGGGTGGTATAGATAAACTGGGACTGAGCGCAGAACACGGATGCTTTCTCAAACCCGCCGGCGTCCATGCCTGGTCGGATGTACTCGAAAGCGTCGATATGAGCTGGAAAAAGGACGTTACCGAGATCTTTGACTACTACACTGAGCGTACAGAGGGTAGCTTTGTCGAACACAAGAAATCCTCTATCACATGGCACTACCGTATGGCGGATGAAGAGTATGGGCTCTTTCAGGCAAAGGAATGCCAAAACCATCTGGAAAATGCGGTCGTATCCAAGATGCCCATTGAAATCTTGGTAGGTAAAAAGAACCTGGAAGTGCGTCCTACCATGATCAACAAGGGGGAGGTGGTCAAGCGCATCTTGGCACAGACACCCGATGCAGATCTTATTGTCTGTGCAGGTGATGACAAAACAGACGAAGATATGTTTCGTACATTGACAGCAGCACGTTACCAGCATCATCCTGTGGATGCAAAGACACATCTCTATTCTATTACTGTGGGGCCATCCTTAAAGAAGAGTATGGCGAATTGGCAGCTGGAAGAGCCTGCTGATGTCATTCACTTGCTTGGTGAGATGGCACAGGCTGATAGATAAGTTTTTTTATTTGTTCTACATACATACATACATATATACATACATAAATAAATAAAATCCAAGTTTATATTTATTCTATTTTTTTGTTTTATTTTCTTAAAAAAAGTTATTCATCATCCTTCATATCTTCATCATCCTCCTTATGCACACCATTGATTTGAGGCTTTGGTGGTTCAAAAACTGATTCCAAATGACGAAGTGCAGCCTGTTGTATTTCATTCAACTCGGCCTCGTCACTTGGATCAGCATAATAGTCTTCTTCTTCTTGTTGTTCAGCCATGAATTCCTCATCTGGGTGAAGTGCAGCGCAATCTGTCATTGCCATATATATTGTCTCTACTAAAAATAAACAAATAGATAAATACTAGTTTCAGCAAAGAGTTTCTTTTTTCTTTCTTACATGTTTCAATATCTCTTGGAATAAAGCGTAACTCTGTCACTGTCTCTTCACGCTCTTCAGGGTCCTCAGGTAAATCCTGATTAGGAAAGAATAAGCCCGACTCCAATTGACAATAAATATTAGGTTGACCCTCTTCACGAGATATAGCATGGATGATAATGTCAGGATACTCAACTGCAATACCTGATTTTGCTTGTTCTGAATAGAAATAGACTTGACTTTATTGTTTTATTTAATATCTACACACATATATTTATATAAACACACTCACTCTTCAGCAACCATCATTTCACCAAAAATCGGACCGTGCTGGCCTGCCAAAGGTGGAGACACTAAAAGTGCACTGTCCTTTTGAATGTGATGCACCTTTAGATCTGAGGGATTTGGTGCTTGAGCAAGTAGCGTGATGGTCATTGTTATAATGAAAAAAGAAGAAGAAAAAAAGCGGTGGAAAAGTTTGCTTGATTTTTATAATATTAAAAAAAATAATATTCAGTCACAAAAGAGTGTGATATTATTCCAAAACATCGTCTGAATGATAAGAGGATGTCATTTTTTTTTTTTTTTAAAAAAAACACCATTTATTTACAAGTCAATTTATCAGTAATCTAAAATTTAAGAATAGTCTTCTTTCCTGGCTTCTTCTTCTCCTTCAACTTCTTGGCATGTCTCTTACTACGAGGACCGCTTGTTGACACTTTACCGTTGGGTTCTGCCTCTGTCATTGCATCATTGGTAGTGGTTGTTTCCTTATCATCATCCATATAGTCTCCTACTTTATCTTTTTTGGCAGCATCGGCTTGGAGCTTTGCTAAGCGTGCAAGGCGTGCATCCTCAACAGGCCCAAAGACGGTTGCTCTCTTGATGGCTTTTGTAATAATAATAATAATAATAATAAGGAACCGGCTTTTACTCTACTCTAAAGTGCACTTTCTATTTACCTTTAAACTTCTTTTTTGTGTGAGATCTCAAACTTTTACCCATTTTGATCTATTTTTTGTATGAATTAGAGAAGGAAAAAAAAAAAAAAAAAAAGGTCAGAAACTGTTAAGTCAAGTCAGCCACACATTCAGCAGTCCCCAAATGAAATGAACCAATGAAAATGAAGAGTTTTATTTTAAAAATAAATTATGCTCCATCATGTTTATTGTTTTGGAATACTTTCTTGACCATTTCATTTCTATTTCGTAGTAATAAATAAATACATTTTACTTGATCATCATCATCACTCTTGTTTACCTATTCTTAAAGTTAAATATGGTCTCTTTTAATCCATCCATATTACGTATAGGTTGTAGACTTTCAATAGCTTCATTGCTTTAGATATTGATATATTTAGTGTGATCATTTATAAGCACACACAGACAAACACTTACACTTTTGGTGCAGATACACCTTCAATAGTCAGGTTCAGAGGACCTGTATCCTCCTCAAACTGTTCGTTTACTTGGCTCTGTTCTAGTAAACAGTCGGTAACTTGAAAATGCGGACTATAACTATCGACATGTGTCAGTTGTGTTGCTGATTCATCAAGGTCAACAACGATGAGTTTATCCTTTTGTACATCTGGAAACTCTTCATCTTGAAATACATAGTGAACAACTGGGTGTTTGTATGTATTGTGTATTTGATCACGAATAACCACAAATTGAGGGATATCAAGCGGTGTAGAATTCATGCTATAAGGAAAAATAAAAGAGGAGATAAATGGAGAAAGAGAGTGGGCGAGAGAAAAGGTCACACTGACTAAAGGCGAGTAAACATCATCTGATTGGTTGTATATATTCCAGCACCGCACAACGACATTTTCTGGGGGTGATTGGGGTTGGTGTGAATTTTCTATACATCCTTTTCCTCGTTTACATATAATAAATAAAATAGACAAATGTTTCTCTATAGACGTTCTTTACTTGGCTTGACTGCAAATACAACCCGTAAAAATGCTCGATTGACTTTGACTCGATTCAACTCTTCTTCATGTAGAGATAATAAAGAAAATCAAGTATCTCAAACAGATGATACTACTACGACGACGACGACTACGGCCAATAACGATAATGAACAGCAGCAGCAGCAGCAGCAACTCTCTTTTATGCCTGTTATTAATATACCTGAAACTGAACTTGCACATAACGCTTTCTTTTCTCTTCATCGACCTCTTTTGGGTCTATCTGATAAACATGAACGCTCATTCTTTTCCAATAGACAAGAATTAGACGAATCTCGTAAGCATTTATTTTTCTTTTTGTTTTCCCATCTTTGTATTTACAGATTTGAAATTAACCTTTATTAAATAGCAGATGATCAATTAGCGAATTACATG
>MU622249.1:153907-264285 GCA_025399235.1 Backusella circina FSU 941
AGCAGATGATCAATTAGCGAATTACATGATGTCTGTTCAAGCCTATGTTCCACCCTCAGTACCCGGACAAGACCAGCAAGACGACAATGTAATAGTAGAAGCAGCACTTGATGAAGATGATACCTTGGTTTCCATTGAATTCACCACAGAACAAGAACAGGAAGAAATATATCAATCCAATCTCCCTGTCTTTCACATGCCCGAAAGTGCAGACATTGTAGACTATCTCACATCCATTCAAACCAAGCTAAAGGCCAGTGACCAAAAGTTGGCCAATGAAGAGCAGCGCTTAAAGAAAATGGAGATCTTGAGTAACGGAAAAACAAGTAACCGGCATAGAGGACATGTACACAATAGATTACGTCGTTTTCAATTACGAAATTGGAAGAAATAATATAAAGTTGTACTAAAATCACATTTTCTAAACCAATTACATTACACTTTCTTTTGTAGATAACTTATTTATTATTACTATTCAACCCAACTCCTCCTTTATTTCTTTTGTTTTGTTTATCTCATCACACAAACCCTACTCTCTCTCCTTGCTCGTTCTTATTATTACAAATAAATATATGCTTTTTCTTTTTGAATTATGTAAATGAAAACAATACATTTTACTATTATTAAAAAGTAAAAAAAAGGACTACTCACTCGTACATTGTAAAGTAATCATTATTTTCTTTACATATTTTTATTTTATTTTATTTTATTTTTATATATATATGTCAAGAGGAATCACTCATTGTATACCAAAAAGCTCTGCCACTTTTGCTGATATTTCTCATTTACACTAAATCCATCAGTATATTGACTAAATGAGCCTACAATCTGATAAATAGCTTCTTGCAAGGCTAAAAAAAAAAGTCTTTAAGGAAGAAGGACAAGGTAAAAAAAAAAAATGAAAGATGAGTAAGCGAAACAAATGCCAGCATCAACTCGTCTTACCTCTAATGATAGCAGTAGGTTCTTCAAGAACAACACGCTCACCTCCATTATTTAACTTGAGATATTCAGCAGGTGGGGTCTTTACAAACTTTTCAACTAATTCTAATAATCCCAACAGTGTATCCAAAACACTACCAATGTTATATTGAACATAACCCATTTGATCCTCATTGACTGAAGCAGCTGTCAGACTACCAAGTGCTATTTATATATTTGGGCATATCAATATCAAAATCTTATCTATATTATTACTACTTACATTGAATGGCACAAATAACAAGCTGATACTTTCTAAACACATCCTGTACTCTTCTTGTCACTGTATTGGCCAAAATAGACTGACACACACCAGAACGATCCCCGGTTTTCAATTCTATTGCCCTGATCAATTTGATTATCTGAGATTCTACTACATTTTTACGCGCACTCTCTGCCATCTTTTCAACAGTGGGATAGGCTGAGGGTATTTCATTATAGGCGAGTTGGGCTGCAGTGTTGAATAGGAGACCTGTGCGGTCATCGAGGTAGGGGACCTGTTTCTTGTCGACGTGATAGATATTGCTGTTTTGGACAAGTTGGACACGTTTTGCGGTGATGAGTTCATCGGGTTTTGTGACGGGAGCAGGTTGAGTAACTTGTAATAAAATATTTTTAGACGCACTTTCTTCTTTTACTACTACTACTACTACTACTACTACTGCTACTCGCTTACCTGGTTTGGGACCATTATACTCGGCATTAATACCTGTCTCCAATTCTTGAATCACCAATATACACTCTGACATGATACGATACCACGCACTCTCCTTGATATCATTCTTGACATAATTAAACAACTCTACACGTTTCTCTGGTCTCTGACATGCCAACACTGCCAACTCTGAAAATGCCGAACAACGCACAAGATCCTTATTGGTAGGTGACAGACCATCAATCAAGCAATCATACTGATTAGCAAATGGATCCGTAATAGCCACCGTATTTGGGAATATAACATCAAACAATCTATGTGTGATATTCCATGCTGATAGTGTCAATGCACCGCCAAAGATCAAATGATAAAAGAGATAGAGATTTAACCAGTGGAACCCAACTACGGGAGAATCAAGCACTCTTGAGAATGTACCAAACAGGTAGGCAAACGAGTAATAAATGATGGATTTAGTAAAAACAAACAGGATGTAACAGATACCAAAGGTCTTTGCTGATAGTCTCAAGGCATCGGAGACAATTGTAGCAATACTTGTTTTAATATCTTGATATATGGGTTGCTATACATTTAAATAATTTAGCCGTGAATGAAATGACATCTCTCTCTCTCTCTCTCTCTCTCTCTCTCTCTCTATTTCTACTTTACCTGTACATTATTTAATCGTATAATTGATCTTTCTCTACAAATGAAATCCACTGTAAAAGCAACTCCAATAGCCAATGAATAGAGGAATATAAAGATGCATTCCAAGTTTAACTGATTTGCTCCAGAGAAATGACTGTTGTTTTTATAAGTAATCAAAACAAGTAACATAATAACAGTAACAACTTACCCTGGTGGTTGCTGATACAAGTGACGTGCATAATTCACCTTTAAAATATATGAAAAATACCAACGAATAGTAAAGTAGCTTGTTAATGAGTAAAACACAGTAAGAATCCAGTTGGATTTTAAGGTGAAGGAGTATACACCCTGAGCTGCGGCACTAGGAGGTTTTGTTGTCCAGACTAGAAGATAATTGTTAGAATAAAGCATAATAATAACAACAGTAGTAATAATAATACTTTTAGCATATGCAAATCGCGTGAATAATATAGAAATACTCGATAAAAGGAATACAAGAGCATAGCCCATAATGGTAATACTTTGAGATTTTACATTGTTCATTCCTAATACTATATAACACATATATTAATATTCATAGTCTTATTCATATTTTCTAGTTATTATTTACTATAAAAACCAACTCTAAGTTGTGAAATAAAGGCAAGGATGAGGGAAAAGCCAACACTATAGTAAAAGAGCAACTTTGCCTTCTTTATGACATGTGCAACATAAGCTGTGTTGTATTTGTCACAAGAACGCCTTTGCTGTGCTGTGCTTATATTCGTTAACGGTGTTTGTGGTGTTATATTTGGTGCTGCTTGCATTTGTGGTATATATTTATATATATATTCTAATTATAATAATAAAAAACACAAAGAAGAAGATAGAAAAAAAAAAAAAGTTGTTTATGTAAATTTTTTCACAGTCATTCACTACTGTGTTTGTAATAAGTTTGGGACAATACGAATGGAAATGGGTCAAAAATAAGAATTAAAAATATTTGGGACAGTCCCAAATAATATCGCAGTGTTCTAAATTTAGACGCATGCCCCATCTTCAGGAGGGTGGCTTAGCTCACACTAGGCCACTACTGGTGACGAAGACCTTGCTACCCGTCAATCTTCTTCCACCTTATCTAGTCCAAGAAGGTCAAACAATCTTGAGAACTAAAATTTGGTGCCATGGTTATTGCTGGAAGTGTTCTCTTGGGTACGGGATCTTAAGACATCTCGCGCGAGGATTTTTTAGTTCTTGTAAAGGACCAACACCTCTTGGTAGTGGTTGTTAAACCAGACTTTGAAGATTCTCGCATCAGGAATAACAGTGAATGCCTATATCTCCTCCTAATTTTCGTCCATATATAGTAATAGATAAGCAGAGATATAATGATAATTTTTAAGCCACCATTAAGCAACCATTGCAAATAACTGTTAATATCGACTTATTTTTTTCTTTTTTAAAAAAAGGAGCCATACGAAGGATATCCTCGTTCATATGATGCAAAATAGAAAGAGAATCAATTATTTGCAGGCATACAATGGTATATCTTTGACGACAGAAGACTCGGTGGTTTGTGGTGAAAAAGGAGAGATGTAGTGGGTAGAGAAGAGTAAAGAAAGACGAGGGACAATAGGTAAAGTAACAAAATTAAAAGAAGGAATGTGAGTTTTCAATAGATACATATGCTTACATGGCTTACGGCGTTTTCTAGAGATACCGTCTCACTTCTGGGTGTTTTGATAATACCTTTTTGACCACTTTTGATCAGTTTCGTTTGGCCATGGTTGCACCAACATCCCTTAATAAAACCATGATCTTAATGCTTCCTCTAGATTCCATTTTCGATGTCTTACCACCGAATCATTGGGCTATTGCTACCCCTTGTTGTTCACTTTGGGTGGCTCACTTCTTTCGTTTTGATCGTAGCATCACCTGTCTTGAGCTAATTTCTCAGTACGATACACCTCTTTTCCCAGGTTTAGCCAGACGATTACAGCGAGATTTCTATCAGGAGACTCTACGTATCTCACCTCTTGTCCAGGCAATATTTATCCTTTCGGATGAATATCCTGGTAATTTTGGTGATCATCCATTATTTGACCGTTTTCTTGAAGTCTCAACTTGGTCTACTTACAATTCTCGTCAGTTTGGACTCAAACAAACGATATTGCTACTCGACCATACACCTACTATATCATTCCTGCCAGCTTCTTGGCTATTTTTCTGGAAAATTTCGATCGCACCAGAAGCTCGGTCACTATGATTTAGGCTGTTGTTTGGTAAAGTACACTGTCGACTGCCTGTGTCTCTTTTTGGTATCTCGGTTTCGCCTTTCTGCTAACACTGTGGTGCTGAACATGAAGACATTCTTCATTTAGTCTTCATTTGCCCCCTCAAATTGCATGTCTGGCAACAGGCTTTCAGGCGATTTGCACCCTTTATAGCGTTTTCTGCCTCTCAACTTCAAGTAAATAAAAAAAAGACGTGTAAAATAAATATATTTTATAGCATATCTTTGCTATTGTTATAGAATAGACATACTTGAATAGATATAAAATAATAGTAATAATTATAATATAAAAAACCTTGGCGGGAGCACACCAAATTGTGCTTTAGCCAATAATACGCTGCAAACAACAACAGCAAAATTATACATTTACTCTTCTTTCTTTCTCTCTCTCTTTCATTATATATAATAATAATAATAGGTGTCGATGAAGTCAGTCCTTTCGTTATTTCTTCTCGTCATTACACTTGTTGTTGTTTCTGCACAAGATGTTAAAAAGGATAAACTCTTTACACTTGCCATTGGTAGTGACAACAATGTCATCAAGTTGAACTCGAATAGCTATGACAGATTCACTGAAGGAAAACGGAGTTATGGTATTGTTGTCTTGTTAACAGCAACAGACGCACGCTTCAATTGTATGCCCTGTCGGTAAAGTCATGACTATTGAATGATTGAATCATGCTACTGACATGTCTCTCCCTCTCTCTTTATAATAGTGAATTTGACCCTGAATATGCCTTGGTTGCCTCTCAGTTCCGCCAAAGTGAATTATTTTTTGGACGTTTAGATTTCCAGGACGGACAAGCCATTTATCAAAAGGTGAATATGACTTTGTTTTATAATAGCCATGATAAACCTAATATATATATATATATAGCTTGGTTTAACTTCAGCACCCAATGTCTATTATTTCCCACCCCAAGAAGCAGGTCAACACACACCCTTTATTAAATATGACCTGGCATCAAGTGGATTTGGAGCAGAGGCATTTGCCGAGTTTCTAAGCAAAGAAAGTAAGCATCGCATTGTAGTTAAACGACCTACAGACTACGTTAAATTGGGTGGAAAGGTATTCTTGATAGTGGGTGTTCTTGCCATGTTGAAACTCGTGGTGAGCAATATGGGTTTTCTATTCAGCAATAAATATGTATGGGCAGCAGTGACTATCGGCAGTATACTCACAATGACTTCTGGCTTTATGTGGAATCGTATTCGTAATCCACCCTATGTTATGCCTGGTAAAAATGGCGAGATTAATTACATCGGATCAGGGTAAGTAAAAAGAGTATATATACATAGAGAGAGTGGATGTGTGTCTAAAATAGGATGGTATATTATATTATAGTTTCTCTCAGCAACTCGGTATGGAACAACAGATTGTTGCTGGCATTTGTAAGTAAGAATTGGAATATAGCAAATAGAATACTCATCATGATAATAGATGGATCGCTTGCTTTTGTATTGGGAGCATTGATCATCTCTGTACCTAAATTGGATGATGTTGGTAGACAACGCGCAGGTGTTTATATTTGGATGGCATGTTTTATCTTTATTTTTAGTTGTTTATTGGTTTTATTCAAGATTAAGAATGGTGGATATCCTTTCAAATTGTTACTTTAGTTTTCATCATCTGCGAGGATGATTTCTTGTTCCAAATTGGAATAAATGTCGATGCCTGCTTCTAATGAATCAATGAGGATAGGAACACGAAGTGTGGGTTCCTTGGTATTGTTTAAATATTTATAATAATAATAATAATAATCTCTATCCTTTCTTTACCTGTCTTAATTGATCTAGATCACTTCCAAATGCCTGTGTTACTTTGGTCATATAATAGTCTCTAAACTTTTTTGCAGTGTCATCAGTCGGTGATATCTTTTCTGCCATTGAGACATCTTCTTTATCTCCTTTGTCTTCTTCTTCTTCTTCTTCTTCTTCTTCTTCTTCAGATTCACTAGGACTATTTTCCTCTTGATCCTTCTCTTCTGAATCTGAATCTGTATTCATTTCTTCTTCCTCTTCTTCTGATTGTGATTGTGATTCTTCATTTAATTGTTGCATTATATTCTCCATTTCGGAAGGATCCATTTCTTGATCGAGATTATCAAAAAGTCCTTCTTCTTGATCTTTACTGAATATTAGTTATTTTTCTCTTGTTGCTATTATATAGTTACCTGACTACACAGAAAGAGCTTTTAATAAAGTAACGTGTAAATAAAACAGCAAATTACCTTGTCAGCATCTTGTTCTACTTTTGATATTTTTTTTGCTTTTGAATTTAGAGTCGTCTCTGCTTGTCTCTTTCCTTTTCTTGCTGCCATTTTTTACTTTCAACAAAACAAGAAAAAAAGGAAGGCTTGTAGTCAATTTTGCCAAATTTGAATTCAAAGTGACTTCCTTTTTCCGAAAAGCAAACAATCAGATTGGGAATATATCCCTGTTTGAGCTTGAAATCAATAATTGAGAAAGAAAAACATAAGAAGCCTCTAACTCTAAAATTCTCCGCAAGCAGAGAGTATCAATCTAATCAACTAACTATGGATAAACTGGGTGAGTCCAGTTTTTACGGGAATTTGTAAAACTACGATAGCATGTGACATCGATCAATGCAAATACTTGATGTACCGTCTTTATAGACCCGTGAATGACTTTCCTAATTGAAAAAAGGTAAATATTTACTTCATATTGTATGATAAAAGAGCTTGCGTCTCCTGTTTCTTCATCGCTTATTGTTCTTTAAAAATGAAAAGCAAAACAACCTACTTTACATATGGGAGTCACATCATCTACCTTAAAACAATGTAAGTGTAATCAAGCGTGAGTTAGACTAAAAGACTGACAGCATTATATTGTATTATCATTTCTAGTGAAGAATGTAGCCTAACCCCGAGCTAGCAAAGATATGGAAACATATGGATTAGGAATCCGTTCTTAGTTTCCAAAGGTACTTTTAGAACATAAAAGCTAGTATGAAACTTTTAAAGAGTAAAAGAGCTGTCAAGTTGAGCGAAGCTCCATGTTCATTATATTTTTTATATTATAGTATCATGTTTAGCCAAAAAAAAAAAAAGACTTCAAAAGGAAACAGCTTTTTTTGATCCCTCAGGTATGTTATACCAGCCCTTCTTCAAGAAGTCTTTAAGCTCAGAAAAGTATGAAGAGTTGAATCAGTCTGCAATGGTACCATGAAATGAAGAGCCTGCTTGTAAAAAGCTCTCGGATATGTTATGTTATGGTCGACTAGATCAACGTGATCTATCTAAAATCGTAAGAATCTTTATTATTTCACCATGCACCGTTGAAAATGTGGTAGGACATTGGTATACATTTTGAGAGTTTATGGTGCACGATACCTTAAGTTTCTCCGCTTGGCGAAACTCGGTTATCGATTCTGTTCAAAAGAAAGTACTTCTTGACAATTGCAATATTGAAACCATTCTAGTTATCTCAGCACCCTAATCATATTCTTCTTATATTCACTGAAGAATAATAATCCATTATCGTCAGCATCATCGTGTAACACTTGTTTCATTTTTGTGTATAACTAACACTTCGTGTTCTTTATTGAAAAAAAATATACAATTACTGTATGTTGAACCAAAAACATTCACATAATTATCTAAAAAACTTTTTTTTTTCCCATCCTTTCTTAAATGAAACTTTTACTATTCATACGCTCATACGCTCATATACACATACGCTCATACACACACACCACGCTCTCTCGTATAATGAAATGCACAGTTTGTCAGATTAGAACGGAAAAGGTATAGGTTACGAGCTCTCTTGATAAAAACACCAACTTTTCAAAAAAAAATTACATTTGCTCACATGATAACGTTGGAATAAAAAAGCTGAGTAGTGGTGACTTGTGTCTATATCGAGAATAAGGAGCACTGAGTAAAAGTAAATCTACGATTTGATATCGTGCGAATAAACAAAAGCAAACAATTTAAATGCATATTGTTTGTTTGTAAAGTGGTGAAGTATATGCATCATCACAAAAAAGGAGATAAAAATAATGCAAAATAAAAAACAAAACAAAACAAATAGACAAAGACCCAACATTATTTACCCTGAAATATAAAGCACTATGAACTAAAAGTACCTTTGTCATGCTTGATTCTCAAAGGAATTTTAGAAAAATCGAAAATAGAACCTTTTGGAACTATTACGAGCTACTCTCTTCATTTTTAAAATCCAAAACATAAGGGAGACACACTATATTTCACATCTATTCCTAAATGATATTGTTTATAAGAGTGTCCCATTTTTATTAACCTGTCAGATTCCGGATTTAAGCACTGTAATGTTAGTATATAAGTTATTTCGTTTTGTTTAGCAACGATTGCTTTAATTTTATCGCTAAAGATGATCATTAAGTACATTTGAGCTTGGTGCACAACTTGTTTTGTTAATGAGAGGATGCATATGTAAAATTTAACAAGATTTTATTAGTAACATAACTACTCCTATCGTTATCGTAATAGTAGTGCTGATAAAGCATAGCCGATCTTTACTTAAATTTATATATATATATATATATATATATAGAGAGAGAGAGAGAGAGAGAGGCAGACATTATGATGGAATGAGGTATTCAATAACTTTTGCTGTTCAATAGCATCAAAAGTATCCCTGTTAAGTATTAGTAATGGATATATAACAAAACAAACTGTTGCACGATCATCTTTTTACGTCATATCCAATATAATCTTAACTTTAAACTGATGCTATTCTTCTTTATAGCAATTATAAACAATTGGATGGTCGATCAATCATAGAAGATAGACAATTTTATAGCATACGAAATTGGGGTATTTTAAGTTTATACTTAATTTTTTTTTGGTATATTCTTTAAGCATTAAAGTAGAGAGACATTTCTATGCTCCCATACTGGAGTAAATATGCCTTTATATGATGCTTTAATGGCTAATCTCGAAGATAAATAAATATAATACTAAAGATTGTATCTACTACTGCGCTTAACTCTAATCTCCCACCAATGAACATTGCTATTTCTATAAAACAGGTGTTGTATGGTAGTGTTCTCATTATTAGACTTGTTGATAGTACATGGTATAAATAATCAAAGAAAACGTTATTCAGTATAAAGTCAATTGACAGATGACTAATTCTAAATCCGGTTAATTAAGAAGAATATAATAAAAGAGGAGTAGCGTACGATTCACAATAAAGATCAGCTTTCTCATTTCTGTAACACTAGCAGGAAGTATTTTACGTCTATTGTTACACTAAAACTCTCCAAGAAATGTGACTTTAAATGTTACACAATGTAGCTTATCCCTTATTAATCACCCTTGATTTTGCTTTAGTAAAAAGTGCCTGATCTATGAAAAGGTTTACTCCAATAGAACACCATATAGATGTAATCACATTTTCCAATTAAAATAAGCCCTTAAAAACTAAAAAACAAAACATAAAAAGAAAGTTGTATTAGTGTATGTTGCTATATCAGCACATGTTTCAGCTTTTGTTCTTTACATAAAGTTAGCTAAGCATTTATTCATTTTTAGAGAAATATAGATGTCAAACTCAAAATCATATGCCACGACCTGTGTTTTTTCATCGAAACCGCTCATTTGAAAATCAAAAAAGGAAAAGCGTTATCTTTTAAATTTTAGAACAAATCAAGCTCTTTACTTATATTCTTAATTATAGCTAACCCTAATCCTTTTAACAATGTATGACAGTAATTTATGTAAAAGATAACCAAAAAAAAAAAAAGTGAGAGAAAGAGTTAATTATTAAAGTCTGATTCGATAACAAAACAAAATGCCATAATGAAAAGGATCACTGTTTGAAATAATTGAGGGTGGTGTATAGGCCACAGTGTTATTAAAATCCCCACATTTTTAAAAAAAAAATGCCTGGGTATAATAGCGGTGTGTGAATTTATATGGTGGGATGTTCAGGTCTTCACATCTGTATCTAGAGTTGGTGCTGGTTCGTCCAATCAGATGCTCACAATAACGACCCTCTATTCTGTATTTTTAAATGTATCTACACACAACAGTGACTAAAACGATAATTTGACATCATTGTGCCAGGCATCGTATTTAATTGAGAGTTTTTACTGAACGAGATAAATTGATTAAGAAAAAAAAGACGGTCTTATTTGAATATACTTGGATAAAAAAATAAAATAAAATAAAAAAAAAAGGCTAAGAAACCGTTTAGATACACTTCTTTTACTGAAATCCTTTACTTCTCTTCTTTTGTGGATATTGAAATAGTTCTTCCCATGTTTCTCACAGAGCGAAAAAAAAGGAGCTATTTCTTGAATAATCAAGAATAGATATCTGTTCTATATCGAAATGATAGGTTCATCGATGCAAATCCCTAAACAACCAAAATAAAGCGAAGACATATGGGCTTCTATGTTATATTCTACCAAATCAGCACAGCTCATTTTCCGAGGAACGGAGGTCGTCCTAAAAAGTATACACTTTATTCCTTTGGTTTTTTTTATTTTTATTTTAGTAGTTTTTTTTTTTTTATAAACACTAGATAAACTAATATAAGCGTCAGTCTTTTTTGCTGTTGTTGCAGTCAGCATGGATATTTACTTATCCTTTGTATGCACACACTACATTTATATAAATGGTTATAGGGAACACAGTTTTCAATAGGCGACATTATCCGTGATGGTTGAACAAAAAAGAGTCGAGTTGGTCTGTTCCCTTGATTTGAATTGCATATTGAAGGACTTGAAGTCTCAAGTGTATACTTTCTCTTTGATATTTTATTTTCTTCACTTCAAAAAAAAAAAAAAAAAAAACGTCGCAAATTCCCAAGTGAAGAGTGACATCTGATTTGTTACCACAATTTCCCATCCTTATTTTATTTTTTTCTCACCTATTTTATTCTTAGGTTAGTCTGAGGTTTCCAAAAGAAGAAACCATCGGGGTACAAAAGGGTTTTACAGATTCACGTACCTGATGAACTGTTGCTTATGACGTCTATGGAGGTACAAGAGCTCATTTTGTTCAAGTGATGGCGATAGTTTTTGTGTTCTGTTTTTCTATTTCTGCTTTTTTAATAATCTTTATGCTGGAAGGAATAAAAGAAAGAGGATAGACACTTTTCGAAGAATGAGAGTGGAATTACTGGATTCAATGGTACGCAACCTTATTTGCTTTCCAGCAATCTAGTCTAAATCAAATAAGCTTGCCTAAACACCAATTTTAACCATGATAATTGTAATGACGTCAAATCCAACATCTACCTTGATTTCTATAAAATAAGATACCCAAAAAAAAATGGAGATTTCCTCCGACGAATGATACCGAATATAGACATACTCTAACTTTAATTACTTTGCATGCTAGTAGGATAGTTTGTAGGGTTTACAAATTAAGAAGTATGGTTTTAGCTAGGTTCAACTTCTATTTTCATTGAGGGAGGCGAAACCAATTATAAGAAACTGTTTTTGTAAAATAGCATTTGTATTCTGTATGTTTTTTTTTTGCATTTACTTTTTGAGTAACCGTAATTTCCCCGGATGTTACTGTCGTACCTTTAATCTGTCTATTTTATTTGCCTAATATTCGTTTAAAAGCCAGCAGTAGAGTAGGATTCATATAAATATAAGCAGGAGGACATCATGCTTGAAATATAAAAGGTAGAGTTTCCAATTCTTTTACTGTTCTTCTTTTGTTTTTTTATAAACACAATAAAATCCAATTTATATTTGTTATTGATCTGCCAAGATATCAACAATGATATACAGTATCAATAACAGATTATGCATTCTATTGTTTTGCCTATTCGTTTATTTTCCACTATCAGTAAAATCCACTCCTGCTTGGAATATAGGTATATATCTTTTTTTTTTTTTTTTAAAAAAAAAATAAAAATAAAAACAGACGGAACAATGAAAAGATCATTCTTACTAAAATCAATCAATTATAGTGAATGGTTATAATGTTGATGGTTCAAAATGTCCACTTCCTACATATTACTCGTATCCTTGTCCTGATATTTGTGTTCGCGATATAAGTACATGTCCTGAAAAATTGCGTCCATCTTGTCCTGCTGGTCAGACTTACTGTACAGACGGTTCTTGCCGTGATGCTTGCCCCTCGGATCTTGCATCTCAATGTGGTTGTCCCGGAGCTCCAGCCGTTCAAGGTACACTCTACAAGTGTTTGTCTGGATCCACTGTAAATATTCCCAATTTCAACGCTCAAAACAAGTCTGCTCAAAGCGAGGAAGCTTGCGCTGCTCAGCTTTCCACTTCAAATATTCCATCATGGGGCCCCAACCCTCAATCCATTATGTGGGCTGAATGTCCCACACCAGATTATGGTGAACTTAATTTCCAAGAACCTGTATTTATTGCAATGTATGTATTTTATGGCTCCTGTGCTGGTTTCCTGATTATCTGGGCTACTTACAAGTTCCTCAGAGAAAAAGTTGTCAAGGCCATGTTTAACAAAACCCCTGAATTCAAGCGTGATGATTTCTATACTAATGAAAAGAAGGAGGGTTCATCCTTGAAAACTGGCGCTCCTGATGTCGATTCCATTGACGGTGACAGTGTTGAGAGCGACGATATGATTGTCAAGGCTTACAAGACTGATATTGTTGGCTTATTTTTTGGCATATGCTACTTGTTACAGACAATTGGTATGGTTGCATACATGATTCTCATTACCTATGACTATTACCAGAATTATTTGTTTTTCCGCGGTAACGCCTTGGTTCAGTCAAGTACTTTTATGGGTATGTGGTATCTCTTCTTTATCTGGTTTGCCTCTCTCACCATCTTCAGAAGCCGTCTTTCCAATTTTTTCCGTATCCAATGCACTTATGATCAAGCTCAATACGTTCAAGTAGAGAGAAAAGAGCCTGCTATTATTTTCCTTGAAGATAATGACCGTATCACATCATTTGTAAGATTTTTGGAAGGGAATGCCAAGCGCATCTTTGGTCTTGATGTGGTTGTTTCTACTTCTGCCTTGAAAAAAACTGGAAATGGAACAAAGTACTTTATTTATCAGTGTACCCGTTATGTTTATCATCCTGAAACACAGTTGTTTAAGCCTCACTCTTTCCATTTGGGTGATACCAATGCTGATCTTGCCCACTTGACTGACGGCCTGAGCACCGAAGAGGCTAGTATGCGTGAGGAACTAATTGGCCCCAATTTTATTGAAGTCTATGTACCTAGTATTCCTATGGCTGTGCTTCGTGAATTTGCCACATTTTTCTATATTTATCAGTTTACTGCACTTTGGTTGTTCTACTACTTTGCATACTGGCAAGTTGGTATTGCAGATACTACTGTCATTCTTGTATCTGCTTTTATTAAGGTTTTTGTTCGTCTCAAGTCTGAAATTAGAATCAAGAAGATGGCTGAATACACTGATACTGTCAAGATCTATCGTGATGGTAAGTGGGGTGAATATTCCACTGCTGATTTAGTACCTGGTGATGTATTTGAGGTTGAGGAAGGAAAGACAACACCTTGTGATGGTGTTGTTTTATCTGGTAATATTGTGGCTGATGAGAGCTCTCTTACTGGTGAGCCCTTGCCTATTCGTAAATTCCCTGTTCGTCGTGATGATCCTACTACTTATGATAAAATGGGGGCTAGTAAAATCTCATCCATCTTTGCTGGTACTACTATTTCTCAAGCTGAGCGTACTGAGGCCAAGGTTCCTGTCACTGCACTCGTTACCAATGTGGGTACTGCAACTGATAAGGGTGAACTAGTCAAGAAAATTCTTTTCCCTACTCGTGTTTCATTTGTTTTTGACGAGCAAATTAAGGTTGTTATTCTTATCTTGCTTTGTTGCGGTCTTGTTTGTTTGGGTTTGGCTATCTGGCTTTATACTAGCGGTACTAGTGCTTGGTTTTATGCTATGTTCTGTATTTGTCAACTTGTTTCTCCTTTGCTTCCAGCTGCGTTGGTTGTTGGCCAATCCGTTGCTGCAGGCCGTCTACGGGACGAAAAGATTTTCTGTGTTGATCTTCCCCGTATTTTAATGGCCGGAAAAGGTATGATCCGATTTATCTTTTTATATATATATATATATATATATATATATATATTTTTGATTGTTACTAATTTCTTTGTTCAACATAGTTCAAATCTTCTGTTTTGATAAGACTGGAACATTGACTAAAGAAGGTCTTGAATTCTATGGTACTAAGTCTATTACTGATATAAATAACATTGTCGAACAGCGTGAGAACAAGAAGGTCCCTGAGTTTGATCAGCATATTGAAGATATTAATGTTACCCCTCGTTTGATGCAAATCGGTCTTGCCACTTGTCATGCAGTCACTACTTTGAACGGTCAATTCATTGGTAACCCTGTTGATATTGAAATGTTCCGCTCTTCCAAGTGGAAACTCCAAGATAAACCCGAACTTGAAGAGTATGTTGATACTTTATTACCTCCTGCAGAAGCTCCTGGCCAAGTTACTTCTCCTGTTCATGTCTTGAAGCGTTTTGAGTTTGTACACGCTAGAATGTCCATGTCTGTTGCAGTTCTTGATAGCCACACCAACAAAATCCATATCTTTGTTAAGGGTGCTTATGAAAAGATCAAGGATCTGTCCAACCCTCATTCTATCCCTAATGATTATGATACTGTTACTGCTGATCTTGCTCGTCAAGGTTGCTATGTACTTGCTCTTTCTCATCGTGAAATTGATCTAAACGAAATCGGTGGTATGGAAGGCTTTAAGAACTGGAACCGTGACCAAATGGAAGAGAATATCAACTTTGCTGGTTTGATTATTTTCAAAAATCAACTCAAGGAAGATACTACAGAAAACATTGGTGAACTTAAACGTGGTGCTACTAGAACTGTCATGATTACTGGTGACACTGCTTTGACTGGTGTTTATATTGCTCGTCAGTGTGGTATGGCTGAGTCTGGTACTCGTATCTTACTTGGTGATATCGACTCGACTGGTAACCGTGTTGTTTGGACTGATGTTGATGAACCCGAAACATTCCCTGATGTTAATGTTGACCAGATTTTACTTAACAATGACCATACACCTTATGAATTGGCTGTGACCGGTAAGGCCTTTGATTGGCTCTGTCGCAATGATATGATTCGTAAATATCTTTTGGATATTCGTGTCTTTGCTCGTATGACTCCTAATGGTAAGGTTCAATGTATTCAACTTCATATGGAGCGTGGTATTACTGCAATGACTGGTGATGGTGGTAATGATTGTGGTGCTCTTCGTGCTGCTCACGTTGGTATTGCTATGTCTGATGCTGAAGCTTCCATCGTCTCTCCCTTCAGTACTAGTAACCGTAGTGTTAAGTCCTGCGTTGAATTGATTCGCCAGGGTAGAGCTGCGCTTGCTACTTCCATTACTGGTTACAAGTATCTTATTCTTTATGGTCAAGTCATGATGATGCTCAAGATTTTTACTTTCTACTTCTCTGTTACCATGTCTCAAAATGTTTGGATTGCTATTGATGTCTTTATTACCGTTTTCCTTACTTGGGCTGTATCTCAATCCAAAGCAGCACCTCGTCTTGAAGCTCAGCGCCCTACTGCTAGACTTCTCGGTCCTCAAACTTTGGCTTCTGGTATGGGACTTGTTTTTATCAACTGGATGTTTTTGATCGGTGCAATTGTTATGCTTTTCCAACAACCCTGGTATCGCTGCAATGAGTTTGATTCTTCTGCTGTTGATATTTCTAAATGGTGGCTTTTGGCTGATAATTATGAGGGTGAAGTTATTGCTCTTATCTGTCTATTCCAATTCATTAACAATGCTGCTGTCTTTAACTTTGGCTATAAATTCCGTCAATCCTTCTGGAGAAACTATATTCTTGTATTCTTATGGGCGCTCTATATTGCCATCATATCTTACTGGACGCTTGCACCACCTAATCGTTTCAGTTGTCTTTTCCGTTTCAACTGCGGTACTGATACAGTTTTGGAGCAACTCGGTTATGGAACTCCTACTTGGTATATCGAACCCTATAATACTCCTCTAGGTCACAACATTATGGAGCCAAGCTTCCGCTGGAAACTCTGGGGTCTTTGCATCGGTAACATGGTTGCTGCTCTTAGTTGGGAGAGATTGGTGGTTTTGGGCTTACCGCACGAATATTTAGCCAAAAAATTCCCAGTTAAGCGATTGCAGATTAAGAAATAATGTACCAGCTGGACTGCAAAAAGACAAAAATATACTTTATTTCTCTTGTATAATATTTATATAATCCTAATAACACCAATAATAATAATGGTAATAATAAAAATATAACATAGTGCAATATATGCCGAAAAATTAAATACCTTTATCAAAATTACACATAACTTTCTAAATTTAAGTGTGCAATATTCATCTCATATAACGTGTTCTTCATGATGAAGTAGCCGTGTTTCCTTCTTTTGTAATTTGAATAAAGCTTTGGCTTTATTCTATACTTGTTGTTCTATCAATCAATAATAATATATCAGTACTTAGACAACGTTGTATTAAAATAATATTCAATTCTTATAAAGCTTAAGGAGTATATTAAAACCTTTCCAATTCATCATCATGTATAGCGATAACAAGTATATAACGAGTGATAAAAACAGAACCCCACATTTTACGGGAAATTCTGGAAAGGGCAATATGTATAAATAATATGGACTTGAGCATTGAAAAACAGAATTAAATATCACAGGTTTAACACTAATGGAGATTTTGATACAAGCATCTCTCGGGGATGTAGCAGTTTACCCGAAAATACCTGGAGAATATTATCCATCATGTGGTTAAGGCTTTTTCCAAGAATCTAAACGAGGAACCTGTTTAGGATTCAATAATAATAGTAAAAAAAAGACAGCGTAAACCTGTCCTATTTGAGATGGCTGACCCTACTATTCATCGTAACTTCCTTTATTCAATTTATTGACCAAAACTATTTCCTTCTCAGCAAATGGACTGGAGGTTATGAATATCGTATGCTATTTTAAATCCCAGGCTAATTCGTTCTACTTAATTATATAAAATATTAAATTGACTACAAAAAAAGAATTAAAGCAATATATACATATATATATATATATATTGGCAATTGACTATGCGTAATATTTAGCAACGATGCTTAGTATGTTTTTATACACAAAGTATGTATTTATGTATAATCGGTGTTTGTCACCAGCTTAGTACATTATGTATTCTGGAAATATATTTCAAATGACGTTGATAAACTGTGCCAATAAAATATATAGTAAATTCGGTAATATTATTATAAAAGGAAGTAATGATAATGTTTCAAAACTGTATGATGGTAAGTTTTGGTATAATATAAGAAATATATTTTCTTTCTTTTATTTGTTTTAATAATAATATTGAAATATTTTTACAGAATCTAGAAATAATTAGGGTTTATGTCATCCATGGATGAAGTGTAAAGTGGATAAGATGATGAGTTCAGTGAAGGGAAAGGGTCATCAGAGGGTGACAAGTCTTCTTCTTCTTCAGGTTCTGTTTTGATCTTTTTAGTGTTATTCTGCTTGTTTTTCGGACTATTTGTCGTACTTTCATAACGTTGTCGTTTTTTGATAATGTCTGTTTTCATAGATAATGGTCGTTTTTCATGATGCAATTTTAAACTGTTTTTTTTAAAAAATAGAGTCAGCATCATTATCGTTCTACTTGTAAAGAACACTTACTATAATCCACATGCATTACATAAAGGTGCTCCTTCATCATCTCTTCTCCAAAGTGGTGTTGTTGTGGTTGCGCAATTAGAACATACAAGTTGTGAAGCCTCGTCATCCTTTGTTTCTTTTCTTGCGTTATGAGGTTTAAGTGTTTTTGGTCTTGGGGCATTATGTAATTTTTGACTGTGTATATATATATAAGTCCTACTTGTATTCTTCCAATTACTTTTCTCTCAGATACTTACTATAAACCACAGGCGTTACACAACAACTCATCTTCAGCAGATCTTCTCCAAAGAGGAGTGCTCATTGTGCCACAATTTGTACAGATGGGTTTTGACTGGTTGTCTGGACTGCAAGCACCAGGCAAAGCAGTAGCTACAGTTGCAGTCTTCTTTTGCACCTTATCATAAGTATTGTTATTTACCGCATTCACTAAAGTCCTTGCTAGTAGTGAAGGTGGGGAGTTTGGGACAGACATTGAATAATTACATTGACTATTATTATTAAATCTAAAATAAATTAAGTTACTCAGGTGATATTTATATATAGATAAGAGGGAAACTTACATTGGTTTACTAAACGGATCCATCACTTGAGAATTATTAAATGGTGAATCATCGATAGTTGTATTTGGCCTTGAGGTAGTATAGTCGATAGGTTGAGGGTTAAATGGAGTACCAATATAAACAGCATTATTATTACTATTATCTGGTTGCTGTTGTTGCTGATTATCCAAGGTAGGTATGATCATTAATGGAGTGGGGTCCACCAATAACTGTTGATGAGGTTGCGTCGGTGAATAATAAGGATTGGAAGGCGAAGGATAACCGAAATCCCAGCCATCTGCCATTCCCATGTTGTTATCAGTTGGAATTGTATTAAACACATTGTTGAGTATATCATCAATCACATTTGATTGATTTGTAAAATTCGCTGCGTTGAATATATTACTGTTATTGCTGCTAAAACTCATATAATCATTATTATTATTATTATTCATCACTGGAACTGTCGTAGTGTTATCAATATCAACAGTATTATTATCTTGTTTGGGTGTTTCTTGACTATCATCAGTACAAGCAACAACATTTGTGCTTAGTCTTCTTGCTTTGTTGAGGGATAGTTTTTGGAAAGGTCGTTGCTGTTGCTGATGCCACAATCGCCAAGACAGATTAGCAAGCCGAGAGCCATTTTCAAGCGAATGTCGAACCTTGTGACAGACCCGCCAAGCATTAGACAGATCTTCCTCGGAGCAGAGACTCGAAAAGGGTGAAAAAGTTTTATCACCTTTTATTTTCAAGACGAGAGGAGCCATATTAAATACATTAAATAAAGAAATAAAAAAAAGATTTTCCAGTTTCTCCCGCACTTTTTTTATACGAAAACATTTTCACAGTCCTGATGTATTATTACCCATGCCAACTCCGCTCATCGTTTTTCTTTTGGGCCAAATTCAACCAAAACGAGTCAACCCAATGAAAATAAGTCAATTATTTTGAAATTGAATCAGTCCAATACAAAGTGGGTTAATGATTTTGAGAATGAGTCGATCTGTCAAAATGTGAACTAGCGCTTTTCACTTGGATTAGATGACCCACTTTGGTACAATTGACTTGCTTTCAAATCATTGGCTCATTTTCAAAATTGTGACTCATATTCAAATAGTCTGACCCAATCTATTGATACAAACAGTGAGTGATATGGTACACTGTGTATAATTATCATGTCTCTCTTTTTATTATTTAAAGTTATTGCGTTTCATATTCAAATAAATGTTCAAATGCCTCTCCACAGCCCTTTTCTGTCATCCAAGCCTGTAACATACTTAAGTTATTATGATTGGCAAATTGACCATGGATATCAAATGTCACTTCCTTCATATCCTCAAATAAGCGGTGTTGATCGAGTTGTTCTATATCAGCACATGTCATTTGCTGTTTCCATCTAGATGTCATTTTACGATGGGAAGCAGGAATATCTGCCCATGAGACTGTCTTGATGTCATTGATGAATCGAACAACATCCTTTTCTTTACCTTCAAGGCACATTGCACCGGGTTTACCGGGACATAAAAAGCCGGTGATGCCATATTTCGGTGCCCAATCCACAATATGTCCTCGCTTTTCTCTCGTATATATCATTGGAAACCAGATCCAATCACGTAACATGACGATAGGTCCCTGTGGTTTTGATTGCTTATTACATTTTTGTTGCTTTGAGATAGCTTCCATTATCATCGGTTCTGCTAACGCTTGTATTTCCTGTATCTTTTCTAGTAACGCCGATGCTCTCTCCTCTTCTTGGCTCGTTTGTTTCAATTCGTTACAGAGTATTTCGTGTTGGTCTCGTGTTAACCAAGGGTTACTTGCAAAGGGTAAATGAAGTGTATCTTGCTTCTTGCTTAAATGTATTCTGCAATGAAATGTCAGGCATGAGTCTTGCTGAATCTCAAAGGGTGCTCGAATATAGCACTCAATCATGTCTTGTTTTACGATGGGAAACTCATTGCTTTCACTGGCCTCGAAGAGTGTTGTGAAGAGGGCTTCATCGCTGCTGCTTGCAAACTGAAACTCTTGATCAAAGTACATGGATTGAATGAAGCTAATCACCTGGACTGCTTCTGTAAGTGCTTCAGTTGGATCGGACATTGTTCTATTAGAGTATGGTGTAGAGAAAAGGTAGGACCTGGCAATTATTATTTATTATTATTAGCTTTTTGAAAATAGCTTGATTTGATTGGCTGAATGTCAAATAGATCACAATAAATAATATCTAAGCATATTATCTCTTTTAAGCAAATCATCGATGAAACATATCTGACTCTACTCTTCATAATATTAATAGCAATGATGACATGCGATTACTTGATAATCATAATATCAAGTCAGATAGGTGAAATACCCAAAAACACTTTGTTATTCATAAGACCTTGACATTCATCAATGATGCTAAGTTTGCACTCAAAAAAAAACACGGTGTCACGTGTACTTTTTGGCTTTTTTTTTATTATTATTACACTCGACTTTTTATTTTTTTATTTCTTATTGCCAAACCTTTTAATCAACTTGATGGTGTCTAGTCAAAAACACAGACAAGTTAAAAACAGCAATAACTTAACAAACTGGCTTGCTCAAACACAAGAAAAGAAACCAAGTACCGACAATGAACTTCAAAAGGCACTTGAACTGAGTCAAAAGGAGCATATCGCAGAACAGCAACGCATATTTCAACAAGTGAAGAGACTAAATAAAGGAAAACAACCTGTCCGCAGTCGACCACTTGTCTTTCCTTTACCAAAACCTAATGATGAAGACGAAGACGACTTTTTTCAAACAGTCTCTACAAGACCTCCTCTTATCAAGAAGGAAAAAACAAAGAAAAACGCAGATAAAATGAAAAGTCAATCACATATCAAGAAGGAAGGAAAAGAGGAGGAGGAAGAGCAACTCATAATTGATGATGTTACTGAATGGCTTGATGCAAAGAAGGAAAAAGAGGAGGAAATATTCGAGATTGATAATGTATCTAAGTGGCTTCAAGAGGAAATGATACCAAAAAGAGAAAAACAAGACGAAGAAGAAGAAACACTTGAGATTGAAGATGTCTCTGCCTGGTTGGAAGAGGACAATCAAACGAATGGACAAGATGTAAGTGCCTTGGAGTAGTAAATATGTGATACATTTCTATATTGACAATGATACAGCCAACACCATCAAAAAAGAAGCAGCGACGAGTACGATGTCATATTTGTAATCAGTTAGTTGAAAGAGATGTGATTCGGTTACATACTCGTGAATGCACCATGATGGATGAGGATGATAATAATAGTAATATGGCAGCTTTTGCAAGCAATAATAAACAGGAATGCCCAATTTGCTTTGGATTATTTAATGCTAATGAGATTGAGGCACACTCTTCAAACTGTAATATACAAGACAACAATGGTTTAGCATTTGAATTCAATATGGAACGACAAGTCTATGATGTGGAGAGTGGTGATAGTTCATCAGAATGCAGTTTTATTGATATGAGCTCATCTCAATTCAATGAAGCATCCATTATACCTCAGCAAGACGAAGAAGACAGTGGTTATCTTTCACCTTTGGAAGGTCATGTAAATATATTAGATAACCCAGAACGATACCAAGCATTTTTCAATCAATTCGATACATCTTCATCAAGAACAGCCAGAAAACCTAGAACAACAACACAAAAAAAAAGGACACCAGGAAAAAGGAGTCAAACACAAAACTATTTTGCAAGGCGAAACTATATGAGAAGCCGTGGTCGTGGAAAGAGAAAATAAGATTGATTATAAACACTCACTTTGCATCCAACATTTACACTCCTTTTAATTTTGGAAATACTTTATTTCTGATTTTCATTATTAAAATAAAATACATTAAGATATTATACTAATTCTACAGTTTCATTAATTGCATTCTCAAGATCCCTTCTAAAGTTAATGAGACGATAAGACGAATACAGAAAGTAATCATAATCAATTTCACTTATGTTTGCTTGCACAAGACCCCACAAACCCCAAAACAAGTGAGGTCCCATTCTCCATAACGCCACTTCCATCATGAGATCCTTTACTTTCTGCTCTATATTCTCATTATTATCGTTACTAACAGCTTGAATATAACTCGACATAAATCGAGCCTGTTCCTCAATGCTCGGATACATCTTCTTATCCATTACAGCATCATTTTTAGAGTGGTAATTGTACATCCACTCACAGAAATGGTTGGCTATATCATAACCACGTGAGTTATAACCTGCATATTCGAAATCAATCACAACAAGCTGGCCCCCTTTTTTAACCTCCAGAATATTTCCGTACTGTGCCTAAGTGACACAAAAAAAATATGAATATGTCATTTGATATATCCATCTTTCTTTTTTTACAACTTACATCATTATGAGCAAACACGATCCGGCTATTTACTTTATGAAGCACCTTTTTACATATTTCAATTTCTTTACCCAACTTGACAAGGTCGAACGTTTTTAGTTGTTCTGCCCAGTGTGGGTTCTTTTTGGCGAGTTGAGCTGCGATACCACCAGTAGTAAGTAAGTTGTACCACTTGTCCACCATGGTCCAGATCTCAATTTTGTCTTGAGGCGTCTTTGGAAAAGTATGCACAAGCGAGTGAAGTTGTGCCAAGCGAGATGCAATGATGGTGGAATATTCTGGGTCACGAATATCTTGAGAGGTGAGCGTCCTTGACTCCAGATATTCCTCAAAGCGTCCGTTACCAAATGTGCCTAATAATTTGGGTCCAATGTGTAGTTGGCTTAGTCGTGAAAGCCATTCGAGTTCTTTTTGACGGTCTAAAATTTGGTCACAACCGACGCCATATACTCTTAACAGTACCTTTTTTTTGCCTGCATCGACAAAGAACACGGCACTAAAATAAGTAAAAAGTTAATATCTTGTATATTTATTTGCAACAATATATTACTTTGTCATGGCTCCACTAAGACGTTGTAGTTCCAATTTATTACTTATATCAAACCAATCAGGAAACATGGTCAACATGAGTTGTCTGATTTCATTCTTCAAGTCTTTGGATAGTCTATTAACAAGAAATAATAAATATAAATAATAATAATAATAAATAAATAAATAAATAAATAAACAAGGTCATCATTTACGTCAAGTCAATCATGGTTTGACAAGAGGGAATACTCTTTTTCGCACTCGTCTTTTGAGTCATTAAGGCAGGACTACTTTTACTTCGATGTGTTGTTGCTCTACCCTTAAAGCTTAGTCTCTTTGTACGAATCACTGTTGATTTATTATGAGCTGTACCATTATGAGGGGTTGTGTCGGTGGTAGCAGACATATTCTTTTTCAAAATAGTAGTAATAGATGGAAGAAAAGAAAAAAAATAGGTAAAACAAAAATAAACTTTATTTATCACTGCTATATTTAAAACACCGAATATTGGGAGTCACGAGACAAGCACAATAACCAATAAGAAGCGAGTTGAAGGTCTTAAAATAATACCATTGACAGTAATAATACCAAGAAAAAGTATATGTTTCCATGATTAAAGTGTATATCATGGTATCATCGTGTTTATTGATCTTGTTGACAGAGTATTATAATTTCTTTCTTTTTTTTTTAAGACATTTTCACTCAGTAACCCTTTTCTCTTTTTTTTTCTTCTGCTCGAGAAAAAAAAAAAAAGAGATTTGAATTCTCTATAATGATAATAATAATTCATGCACATCATCTTTCATGTGAGAGTATAAAGTCAAGTGATAAAGATATCGTTTTCAAGATTACTCAAAAGAATTTTTTTTCATGTAAAATTTCTTTATAAAATAAGCATGTGATTATGAAAATGATAAGAATTGAATGAAAATGCGCTGCTATTACTGTTATTTTTACTCCACCTTGATTTTAGCTATTGGATTTGGTTAGCAATCAACTTTTTAACCTCTTTTTTACACAATATATATATATATATAAAACAGCACTTACCATATTGCAAATCCCAAGAATCGAGCACCTTTCTTCTATTTGCTTGTTCAATTGAAAGACCAGAAGTGCCATACGTGATTGGTGAAAGAAACAGATACACACTGAACTGCATGCCAAGAAGAACAATAGCTGCTATCCAACTCTTGTATCTTATTTTTGATGATGAAAAGAGGATGGCCTTTGTATTCAGTTTCGATATGGGTGAATGAACTCCATCAATAAATAGAAATTCAAACAGGGCGCCAAGCAAAAGATAATTACAGGCCATGGCAGGCAAGTAGTGATGCAAAAAGAGTGTTCTTCCCATTACAATAAATGGAAGATAGTGGCATGCCCATAAAAGGAGAAAGAAGCCACCTGATCTCGTCATTCTGATTCTGGTCTCTGTATATGATTGCAAATTTCAATATGTCCGTCTATCTGTAGTGGGCCTTTTTTTTTTTTTTTTTTTTTTTTTTACCTTGTTTAATCAGCTTGATTCCTCTTTTACGTGCCATCTTTTCAAAGAGGCTGATAAAAGAAAATATAAAAATAGATGCAGTACCAATCCACCAACTTGCAATATTTCCAGTCATATAAATCTGACTCTTTGTCTTGTGGTTTGTCCAATAAGAAATACCACGCAGCATCAATGGCCAAGAATAAGGTGTGGACTGATATGGATGAGGTGCTGTGATCTTTGCATTGTGTTTAAACATGAGCATTTGAAGCTCAATAAACTTTTTAAAGAAGCTAATGTCCTTCATCTTTTCCTTCTTTTTGATATTGATTTCGGTTGCTACAAATAATAATAAAAAAAAGAGATTTTTTTTTTTAAAAAAAAAAAAAAGAAAAATACTTATTTATTTTTCTTACCATTTTTTCCTTGCACTTCAGTAGCAATCCAATAATTACGTGTTTCCTTTGCCTTTTTATTTCCATTCACTTCCTTGTGTCCCAACCCCCAATCAGGTAGTGTCTTATCGTTGCACCAAAGTGCAACACCAGTGTTAATGTGGATCAGCTTGACCTGCTTCATATGTGTCATCCACTTGTTACTATTTTTAAAATCGTCCAATACTACACGGAAGAGGGTGTCATTATATCGAACATCGTGATCGACCGCCGAGAATTCCTGGTTGCTGGGAATTAAGGGTGCAGCCACATCGCGTGTCAAGAGATATCTTCCAGTGCCGGTGTGTTGGAGTCGTATCACTTCATTGTGGCGAATGGCAACTTGATCGCTTTTAAGTTCCATTGTGGGTAGAATACGCCAGTAGCTGTTGTTATCCGGTTTTAATGTACCAGTGACTTGCTGACCTGTTTTTTTTTCTCTTATTAGAAGAGATAACAAAAAAAAAAAAGAGAGAGATTATATTCTATTACCTTTAGAACTCACTCGACCATCTTCATAACGCAAAGGATACTGGAGGTCATGAGAATGAAGAATTGCCTTTGTACCTTTGTGTTGGAGTCTGATGGCATCATTATAATGAATGTCTTGATATAAGCCATGGCAAAAGTAAGTAAATAGGATATCTACTTTTAATGAAAGCACAACTTATCCTTACCAATAGTAATGAGCCGAAGTGGGCTGTTCTTCAAGGTATTCTGAAATTGAGCAGACATAAACACATCACCAGGACCAGATTGATTAACTACTGCAAAGTGAACATAAAACCAAAACAAATAAACTGTTGCTGGAACGATAATAAGTCCAAAAACGCGTGCACCGAAATGTTTTAAAAGCTCATTCTGTATAAATACAAGTAAATATTTGATATATATATATAAACACATTGCTCTATTACCATTGTTTTATTGTTTTCTATGTCCAACATATTCCATAAATCGATAATAACCGCAATTCCAATAGCTCCAATAACGAACAAACCAACCATTTTTACACTGTATACTTTTTAAGTAAACTGATATTATTTATACTTTTTTTTTTTTCATTACCTTAATGTAAGCGCCATACAAACACCCGTTGTAACAAGCCATTTCCACCATTGTGCTGTAAAGGGTCTATTATTATAGTATATCAATAAATTATATGTAGGTATGTCAATGTGAAATAACACTTTACACATGTCTATGTTTTGAGAAACGGACATATGAATAGATTGCGGTCAGCATATAGAATATTAATACGCTATCTAATAAGATCAATCTATTTTGAGCAATAAATGCATTATCTTTTATATATTATTATTACATTGCTTAGTAAATCACGTCCTTTAATAGGTCTATAATAATATATATCTTACCAAGTAGATATAAAGCAGCAGTGACAAAACACGTAAGAATAGAGTAACCAGATTCCTTTAGTATATTATAAACCAAGGCAATGCTCATGACATGTAACGAAGCAGCAAAGGCTCTCAAACCAATATAAGGTACCTGGTTTTCCACATAACTCTCACCAATAGTACGGAAACGGAAATTACCATCAAATCCAACCAAATACCCTACCAGTCCAAACATTATTTTGGCAAGTGGTGGATGTACGTCGAAAAAGAAAAGTCGTTGGATATAAAACCCTGCGAACTTTCCAAAGTGGACTTCATCAAAACTATATAAAGAGGTTTTTAATATACTTTATATATATATATATATATATATTAAATACACTTACACTACTTCTGCTGGAAACCATATTTTGTAAAAAGAAGTAAAAAAAGCCATGCTAATGATGGCTGAAAGCGCCACCTTGTGTTTGATTGCACTCTGTTTAAAGTCATTCAAATTATACAAGTTCTTTGTGTTGCGATGTATTTAGTACATGATAATAAGCCTTTTATCAAATCTTTCTACCTTTTTAATAGAGTCAACATCTTCTATTATTGTTGTTTCTTGGGATTGAGTCTTTTTATTTTTATTTTTTCTATGTGTTAATTGTTGTTGTTCCTTATTCACATCCATTTTGTTGTTATGATAACAGTAAAATAGAGCGAAAATAAAAAGGTGCAAAAGGGTGATTTCTTTTTATATGTAATTTCAACAATGTTGTTCCATTTAAAGACAAATTGTAATTCTTCGCTTTTTAAAAGTTTACATATTTCATTTTAATAATTGTTATGAGTGATGCCTTATTTGAAAACACTTTTATAAACAAACAAACAAACAAACAAACAAATAAATAAATAAACAAATAAACAAGAGTTTTTTTAATGATGAACTGTATACACTTTAACGGTATATTTCCCATCTAGTAAAAGTTGAATAATAATAATAACAATAATAATAATAAAGTAATTGCACACCCACACAAGATTGAAAGAATGGAGAAGAGTAAAAGAGGCAAGATAGGAGGAAATAATATTAGCACAGATACATTCTAATTGCCAGTACTATTGTTTTAATCAATAGCTTACCCGAAGTATAGCTCTTGGGAAGAACATGCATCAGGTTCGAGGACCTTCATCCTCTCTTCGTGTACAGAAAGAGTGGCAGTGAAGAGAAAAAATTGACGAGGGAAAAGGTGGATGGTAGTAAGAGCGGGCCAACATTCAAAGAAGTGATACATACCTTTTTTTTTTTGGTGTTTCTAACATGGTTTTATAGTTTTTTTTTTGTAGTTTTTTGGCTGGCATACTATCCAAGTATTGTTAGTATACCAGTTCTTCTTTATCCCATGTAACAAACAACTCTTACAAGAATTCTTAGCAAACCCCTCCCGGATACGTCATATTCGTCATCGATCCGAAGAGAGTCGTAGAAGAGGTCTAAAGAAAAAGAAAAAAAAAGGATGCATACATGTTTTTAACATTTATGATTAAAAAAAATGTCGTCACTTTTAATACAGGTCAAAAATTAAAATTCAAAAAAACAAATAAAATCAATGTGATAAATGAACAGAGAGACACACTCCTACTATGGTTAAATAAAGGGTATAGTTCCAATCTAAATATCCAAGTTGTACAGTCTCTCATAAATTCATGTCAAGTGATAATATAATAGTCACCTTGATATGAAGCCACCCTTTATCTATATCTCAAAATACAACATACCTGTTAATGATGATGATGGAAGCAAAGCAGAAAGAAAGAGTTACTAAGGAAAGGACAAGCAAGGATTTTTTTGTTTTTTATTTTTGAAAAGAGAATAGAATTGGGCTGACTGTATATATATACACACTTGTAAATATAATATGCCCCTCCTTTTATCATCCATAATAAAAATTACCCTCTTTTTTTTTTTTTTTTTTTTTACTAATGTGAAAAAAACACGCTGATAAATTCATGCGAGAAAAAAAAACCTCATACACAGAATTGGCTGTTAAATGAAAAGTACTTCAGTAAGAAGGGGTATTAGATAAACCATAAGTGTCTCTCAAATCACTGAATAGTAATAATCCTTTCATTGATATGTTGTTTCAATTTCATGGATTCTAAATAGAATTGCACTGTCCTAAATTTAGGCGAGTGCCCCATTTTCGTGTAGCCCGTTCCAAACTGACCGTAAATACAGTAATTCTATTGGCGAACGAAACGTTTTTTTTTTTTTTCAAAATCGGATGTTTATAGTATTAAAAAATATCTTTTTTCTTCTTTAACATTGTCTCTTTTTCTTGCATTCCTTTCAACATTAAATGTTTCGATTCAGTCATCGTTTGACACGTCTAGTTAGACCAAGTAATGCCCAGCTCTTCACCCGTCAGTATAGAGCCCTTGCCAGTACGAGTCAAAAGGTAATCCATGACAATGATCAAAACAACAAAAAACGTCAACTAATATCGATACAGGCAAGTTATGGAAAGACAATCGGTCTAGTTGCTATGGGATTTGGATTGACAGCCTATCAATTAAGCAATATTGCTTATTCCGAGGCAACACCTTATGTTGGTTCAGTTGAAGGTAAAAGTACACTCTTTGTATATATATTATGAATGCTCTATTTATAATTACAAGATCCCGCAACCAAGTTGAGTTTCCCCATTTATCTCAATACGGATAGCGAATGGAAAAGACTTATTGGTTTAGGCGTGCGTGCAGTTAGTTTCTTAAAGATGAATGTGTATGTAGTGGGCATGTATATGCGGAGTGAAGATATCGGGGAGTTGAGGAAATTGGATGGTTGGAAGGTAAAAAATCTAAAACATCATCCTGTCATTTTTTTTTTTTTTTTTTTTTTTTTTTAAAAAACAAAACCTTCCTTTTCGTAGGATTTTGATAAGTCCAAGTTTTTGGAAGATTCAGCGTTAGCAAATAAGTTATTGGATCAACCTTATGATGTCAGTATTCGCTTAGGTAAGAAATGAACATGCTTATTCATTCATTGTGTTTTAATAATAATAAAAACAGTCCCTGTTCGTGCTACAAACACGCAACATCTTCGTGACGGATTTCTCCGTTTACTTCTGCAGCGCATGAGAGACCAATCGTTATCAGAAGATGAAGAAAAGGAGATATTGGGTGCCATTTCTGAATTTAAATCAAATTTTGTGAGTATGCGTGTCCCCAAGGATACAGAATTCATCTTCACAAAGACAAAGGAGGGTGGATTGAAAATGTCATACGAGGTAACTATCTAGTAGTCCTATTTCTATTGTTATTTTTGTATTTTTAAACACTATTTTAGGATAGAGATTTCGGCACTGTCAATAACAAATGGTTAGCTAAAAACTTTTTAATGAGCTATTTGGAGCCAGAAGGACCTTCCAGTGAGGCAGCTTTTCATGATATTGCCGATGGTTTTGAACGCTTAATGAAAGAAGAAGAGAAATAAAGATAAAAGATAGATTTATGGTTAATATTTGAATTGTCGAGATAGCAACCGTTGTTTGTGACGAATTTGATTTTATCAAACAAGTCCTACTCTTGTTGACATTGCTATTTCTGGAAACGTTTAGTGAAATGGTGGATGATCCTGGTGATTTCGAATAGAGGTTATAGACTTATCAACAAGTGAAATGTTTCCATTTATTGGAAAATTGATGTTTTCTGAATTCACTCTGTAAGCTTCTTTTCACCGCTTTATTATATTTTTGTTTTCCTAAAGCCATTACAGTATAGGGCTATTTGAAAAAACCAATGTCTGTTCTTTATGAAACAGTTATATTCTTAGCTTGTAGTGAGTAAAGCACTATTTTATTAGCTCAGTGATAAAAGATACATCATTGGGGATTCGTATAAACTATTCTCATTTATTTGAAAACATTATCAATTACTTCTCAATTACTTTAAAAGCTTTCCTAATATTTGAAATATTTTCTCAATTACTCTCAATTTTTGAAAAACACAGTGCTTGGAAAGTAAAAAAAAAAAGTGTGATACATCAGTGAAAGAAGACAAAACAAAATTAATAAGTGGAACCCTCTGGTGGTTGAGGTAACTTTCTACCAACAGTAGCCATTTCTCTTCTTAATTCTGTAAGAACAGTCTCAAGAGTATAATTACGTCTCCACTGAGCAAGACAAGGCAAACGAGTGGACTCAACCTTGTAAAGGATAGAAATACAAATAATGAATACAATGAATACATGAGACCGTTCTTAATAATAACAAACCTTTCCATTCTGTGGATTAACACTAGGCAAGTTGATTCTTGATACAAATTGAAGTGCAGGAGGAGTATCAGGATAGCTGTCACCACAAAATACATTCAAACTATAAATACGGTTTTCGTGAACAGACTATTATTATAACAAATTGTGAGTCATATTAATCAAATTTAGAAACATCAAAACTATCTTTTACATGAGGTGCCCCGAGAATAGTGGCATGCCAATTGTGCATCAAAAGATCGTCGTCTGCTAGACCATAGCTGCAAGCACCATCTCCAATACCCTTTTCACCTTTTTCTAACTCTTCTAATAAACGAAAGTTACGAGGTACTATTTTTAGACGTTGATAGGTAAAAAAAAAAAAAAAAGAAGTGTTAGAAACGCGTTCTTGCCATCTTTGTTATACAATTCAGTAGAAGAAGAACTCCCCATCTCTTCCTTTTTTTCATTGTTCTTAATTATAATTATTGTATATAAAATAGATTGAGCGTAATTTACTCTTTTTTTGCTCTCAATAACACACTTTTCTCCACTTTAAATCTTTTTTTTTATTATATAAACCATGAAATAACCCTTATCGCTTATCTTGTATACGCTACCTTGTGCCATTCTGTAAAAGAACCTTCTAAATTATACAATCTTGTAAAAGTTGAATTATAATAAAAACAAGCGGGCTATTTGAAGGTGGGCAGATTGTTTTTTTTTGTGTGATACATTGAAATGCCGCCTCCAATCAAACTGAATAACTTTAGAGAAAGATCACAAATATTAACCTGCTGTTCGGGTCAGGCTGAACCAAAATAAGTCAATGCGATGAAATGATTATTTTGAATGGAAACAAATCAGTCCAATTTAAAGTGGGTTAGTGTTTGGAAAATGAGTCGACCTGTCAAAATATAAACCAACACTTTTAACTATTTACACCACGCTTAGTCCAAAACAAGTTAATAATCCACCGTAATGATAACAAAAACCTCAAGATATAATAGCAGGCTTAATCCTTTTTAAGTCTTTGATGCATGTGCTTTCATTTCATTTACAATAATAAAGTGACTGATTATAACTGATATCAATTGCTTAACTTGATTTTAAATATACCATCGTATTATTATACTATATATAAAGGTATATACTCATCCAATATGAGTTTATTTGATGAAACAAATGGTGAAATAGTACAAATACAATACAATATTTCATTCATTTACTATCAAAAAAGATATACATAACTGTTTTTTTTTTATCGTTTACGAGTAAAAGTGAGAAAGCAAGAGCCTCTCAAGTCAATGAACAGTAATTGCTTATTTGACATATCAAAAATAGATATAATTGAGAATTTGCTAGTTTAAAACAAAAAAATAAGTCATAAACGGCTAAATAGGAATCAATATATATATATATATATATACTATATTACCCTATTTATTTTAATTATACAAGAGTAAAAATAACACATTATGAACAAACAGGTACAGAAAGGAACAGACCTCATCGGAGTAAAAAACAAACAAACAACCGATGCTATAAATCACAAATAAAAGCAAAGCGCAAATTTATGGAATTATCCCGCAAATTAGGAGAAAATGGGAAACTCGAGAACCGTAAATTGATGCCGTGGCCACTGTACGCTACATTTAGAAAAGGAAACGGAGTGTAATCCGAAATTGCTATTACAGTATAAATGAAATGGAACATACCCTTTCTTATAGAGTAGCTTTTGTTTATTTTTGTTTAAGGAAATAGGCTTATGATCTAAAAAAAGACGAAAAAAAGTTTCTTGGTTGCCTGTTCAACCTATCAATCTGACTTGTCTGACATTCCTGTTTATATTGATTATTATTTCCATTAAACAATGACAATATCCATAAAATAGGAGAAAATATAAAGTGAGATTGTAAAAAAGTTGGTAAGAGTGATAAGCTTATACTTGAAGGTTCTAAGGAGTAGAAAAAAAGATTAAATGTGTTCGTTATTTCTGTTTACAACCAATCTCGATTTCCCATTTAGTGAACTTGGATTTATATATACTTTTCTTAACATTAAAAATGACCTGATATATATTTGAAAGGCAAGATAAAAGAAGAGGCGTAAAGAAGTATAAATACCTGATATTAAGATATTTAAACAAGTAATGAAGTAAAAATGAAAAGCAACCTTTTAAAAACATTGGTTTAATAATTGCAAGTTTTTATTTGTATGTAGTAACTTTACTCCTATAATGGAATATCAAGTTTAATGAACATTTTGTTTATGATTATAACGAACAGTCTTTTTTTCTAACGCTTATACTTTTTTTTTTTTTAAAAAAAAAAAAAAACGCCTTATACTAAACATAGAGGAGGAGAGGAATCGTGATAACTAAAAAAAGAGCGAAACTGTTTCCGGGGTCTCCTATTGCTATTTTTTTCTATGCATGTGCGGTGTGTTTGTGTTTTGTGTATATAAAGAAAGGAAAAACATTCTGGTGTTTTTTTATTCTTTTTCTAAACCTTTTCGTTCTAAAGCGCTGTTCTCATACAATTAAAATGCCAAAGACGATTAAAACTTATCCTTGTCAAATCTGTCAAAGTAAATTTAGTAAGCCCAGTACCTTAAAGACACATATGTACAGACACACTGGTGAAAAGCCTTTCAAGTGTAATTAGTAAGTTTTTAGTGCTTTTTTTTTTTTTATACTGAAAAAAAAAATATACTAAGACACCGTATGCGTATAGCCCTTTCTGTGGCAGTGAATTTTCTGTTATATCCAATCTAAGACGCCATATAAAGATACATACTAAGGGCCATATGGAAAAGGAAAAAACTATATCTCCTCAAGAGAGACTCTACTATGTAAAACAACTAGTTTTGAAGACGCAGCAACAGCAACAAATATCACATCAAGTCAAGAATACATTTATTCTGCCTAAATTACAGTATGGGTGTCAAGATTCTGGTCCCTTTTTAAATAGTAAGCCGCAGCTGTCACATATCAGCTTTTGTGATCTTTATCAAACTTTTGTTAATTATGATTACGATGATGGTAAAGCTCAGTAAATAAATATTTGTAAATATATTTCAATTCCTTTTCTATTCTACACCATGTGGAAGGAGAATTACTATGTTTATACATGTCTATAAAATCGTCTCATCCTTATTTGTTTTCGTGCTGTGTCTCCAATAACGCCATCTTTAATAAATATAAATGACTGTATGTTCATTATAATGAACAAGAAAATAAATAGCAATGAATATTAGCCCTGATAAAATCATTAAAGCATTCAAACTTTATCTATTTTAACATTTTACATATTGATTGTCACCTCAGTAGTTTTCATTATTTATTAATTTCTGAGGTTAGTAACACCGATCAAACCATAATCAAACACCTTCTTTTTTTTTTTTTTGTTATCTTTTTCTCTAAATATCTCCTCCTTTATCATTATGCGTCGATCATCGAACATACATAGTCTGCAATCGCTAATGAAGAAGTAAGACCAGGGCTTTCAATGCCTACCAAGGAATAAAAGTTTTTATAATTAGGTTCCTCCTTGATAATGAAATCTTTAAACGGCTCGCCGGGCCCTGCTAACTTAGGTCTAGAATGAAAGAACAAAATTGGTTAACAGAAAAAAAAACACACACCACTATCTCCTTGTCAAAACTTGGTTTCCTTACCTAATTCCTGAATAATCAGGATTAATCTTGCTGGGATCAAGACTAGGTAAATACTGTTGAATAGCATTCACAAAAGCAGCTTTGTGTTCATCACTCTCAGGTACACTGTAATCGTAGGGACTATCAATGTATTGCACATCAGGACCAAATTTAATACGTCCCGCCATATCAAGCGTCAAGTGGGTACCCAAACCAGCCAAGTTTTTCTCGGGACAAGGATAAATCAGATGACGTATACCATACGAGCTCGAGGAAGAGGAGTAGTAGTGCCCACGCGCATAGTACAACTTGTAAGCATTTTCTCCTACGAGCATATTACTTACTTTATCGGCATGCAAGCCAGCAGAGTTGAACACACGTTTTGCTAAAACGAGAATGGTGTCTTGACTATCCGATGGCGTGGCAACCTCTAAAAGGTAACCCTTGTCACTGGGTTGGATCGATCGAACGGCTGTGTTTAAAGCAACATCTCCCGTCTGACTGATTTGTTGTTCTAGATAGTCCATCAGACTGTGAGAATCGACAATGCCGGTGGAAGAGGAGACAAGCACCGAGTGCGCTTTAATGTTGGGCTCCATCTCATTGGCTTGCTTTTGGTTTATAAAATGGACTGGGACACCAAGTCGTGTTGCCTTTTCATGCATGCCCTCAAGATAATGATGCTGTTCCTCGTTCTGAGCAACAATCCATTTACCGAGCTTGTTGTAAGGGATATTGGTGGTTTTAGTGAAAAGATCGTAGAGCATGCGATTACCTTTAATACACAATTTGGTCTTTAAACTATCTTCTGGATAGTAAAGTCCTGCATGAATGACTTCACTATTTCTAGCACTATTTATTTCATTTTGTTATATATTAAAAAACAAGTCACTTTTTCTTTGTTTATTGTTTGTTTTGATTCATCACTTATTTATTTACCTTGTTTCCTCACCTACTCTCTTATTCTTTTCAACAACAAAAGTGGACTCTAAGGGTCTGTTTCTGGTCAAATTCTCACCGATAGCTAAACCAACAACCCCAGCGCCGATTACCATATTATCTACTTCCATGTCAGGTGAGCGTAGACTGGAGTACCAGCGGCGCGTGAGTTGAGTGTTCTTTACAAGGTGTTTTGACAACATGTTTAACTGCTGTAAATGTCAACTTTGTTAATGAGTAAAAAAAAGTGTATAGAATGAAGCAAATTAAAGGTAGCGTGTCAAAGAAGGACAGTATATGAAAACAAAGGAAATATATATATATAGTTTTATTACTGTATATATAAAAGAAGTAAAAAGCAAAATACTTTAATAGAATGATGTAGATTTTAATTCTCCTTTTCTCCTTTATAATACACTTTTTGTGAAACCTCAAAAATATAGCCCTATTATTAAAGATCCTGAACTTCAAAAATCATGCCCTGATCCTTTGTCAATCTCTCCAAAAGCACATCACCAAAGGCCGATGCCGGCGTAAGAATACCACCCTCCTTTCCCGGGAGACGGTCATGACTATGTATAATGGACAAGGCAGATTCCACCACCATTCTACAGGTATCGCCATAACCAGGATCTCTAAATCCTTTTACAATACCCTTCACACGTACTGGTGCATCGTAAGGCTCGGTCTCTCCAGTGGCGATGATATTATACTCAAATCCGCCCCTTTTACGGGTCTCTTCGTTGGGTCCAGCACCCGATTGTGGGGCGAGCTTTTTAACGAGTCGGCCAAACCAGGATATCTTCATCAGCGCCATACCAATGGGCATCACGGTATAAAGGAACATAGTGAAAAGGAATGCGGGGAGGAACTTCATTGACATGTATTCGCGGTAAGTGAACAGGTGGCCATAGGAGCGCCCGCGCTCAGCATACAATGCCCAACTTCTACGTACAATACGTTCATTGATGGGAGCCATAATAAAAAGCACTTGAAACAGGGTCTTTGAAAAGTCCCTATCACGTGTGAAAGGAGGGAGATGGAACTTGTCGGTACCCTTCTTTGACGATACTAATAAATAAGGATCCATGTTTTGCTTGATGGTCAGGGGGCTTTCATCAGTGAGGATACCGAGAATGGATTGGCTGGTTCCGCCAGAGACACCACCATCAAGTCTGACAACAGAGGTCTTGACAGCACTTACATCCAGCCCGTGCTTTTCCTGCATGTAACGGGAGACCATAAACACTCCCATATCAGATGGGATAGAGTCAAAACCACAGCAGGGAACAATCATGACGTTGTTTTGCTGGGCTTGGGTGTGGTATGTGTCAATGATTTGCTTGACCCAGTGGTATTCGCCGGTAATGTCGACATAGTGAGTGTGGTGGCGAACGCAGGCATCGACAAGTGGTGTACCATATTTGAAAAAGGGACCTAAAGAAAGAAAGAAAGAAAAAAATATGTAAGTTTAAGGAAAGGGTGTGTGAGAGAGACGGGAGGAGCTTACCAACTGTGGCGAGAACAACTCTTGTTTGAGAGACGACCTGTTCGAGACTTTCAGGATTAGTTGAATCAGCAATGATAAGAGGAAGATCCTTTTTTTTTTTTTTTTGAAAAGAGTGTTGTTAGAAATTAAAGCTAAATTAAATCCATTCAATAAACAAGAGATAGTATATACCTTTAATGATTCGTCTAATTGACAAAGTCGTTGTTTGACCTTTTCAAGTTTCTTTAGGTTGCGACCTGCAATAGCCCAGGAGATACTCTATTATGTGTATTTTTAGTATTATTCATCAAGTATTTTCATTATTTTATTTATCTTATTACTTTGTCTTTAATCTCAACCAAATATTCACATGTGAGTGCTCCAGTGAATCCAGTGGCACCAAATATCACTTTTTATTTAAATGAAAATAAGTTTATTGATGTTGCTCAAAGTGTTTCTTATTTACCAAGATCGTATTTTCTTTCATTCAATTCTGACATTGCTTATTGTTATAAAAAAGAAGAAGAAAAGAGAGAGAAAATATCACTTTTATAGAAAATCACATTCACGACATGAAAAGCGGGATTCAGATTTTTTTCCTTTTTCAAACCACTTTTGGTTATTATGATCATGGTCTTCACGTTACATCTTTGGGGATTTATAATAGCCCTTAGCTATGATCAAAGACAAAAAATACATAATACAATATGATTTTTGAGTAAATGAATTAGATGTATGTTTTGTATCAATGCATTTCGTATATGAGTCTTAAAGTCAGTATTATTGACATATTCTGATATGAGTAGCATTGTTCAATAATACAAAGCGGATATTTATTTTATCGGTTTTAATTGAAGCATAATCATATTAGGTAAAACAAACCTGACATAACTCATTTTTTGTGTATCACAATATCAGGAATGGATCAACTTCAATTTTTTGTGGATCTAGAGATAACAATACATTGTATTTTTTTGACTATTATTAAACTCTTTTTTATTAAATAGTATAGCTGGTCATATATGTAGTTAAATGATGATAACTATTACCAGTAATCAAGTAGTGTATGATATGATCGAAAGTTAATTATTACTCATATATTCTTTTAGTTTTATTTCGTAAACTCATTAAAGTTACCTTTTAGGGTTACTGAATTCATTTTGTATTGTTCTCTCTTTTTTTGTCAAGAAATCTAAATACGTCAGCAATACGAATCTATAATTTCTTTATTGAGGAAATATAGAGAGTGCTGCAACATGAATAGAATATATAATTCTTTCTTTTTCAAAATGATATTACGTGATTTTATGATGAATAATAAAGATATCGAAGAGCCCGAGACCCACAACGACGCTGGCTGGGTAGATGAACATGTAAACAGCCTTCCCTCGGATGATAGTGAATGGCACTCCAATGAGATTGATATCGAGGAAGAGAACGACTCCCCCATTCACAGTGACTTTACCAGCACCTGGCAAGATACCTCCGACCATGTAAACGACGCTGAATGGCACACCGATGAAGTCAATATCGAAAGTGAGTCATTCCACGATGACATTGCTCTTTTACAAAATGATTTAGCATAAATCAGTTATTTCCACCTTTTATTTGATCAGTTTTGGTATCACTAAATACATATATAAAAATGCATCCTCTCTTACGTTTTCACTTTTCTTTACTCCTTTCCCATCATAAAGACAACACATGTCTAAACCTTTTGAAAATAATATCGCATATTCGGATGAAGAACTATTTTCATCGTTAAATGGTAAGTTTGTTCTCAACTGCTCACCATTTTAACCAATATGCTCATTCTAAAGCTCGTTTACTTGAATACAATAAAAAAAGAGGATGGGATTGCACTAACGTATGAAGAAATTCAAAAAGTAAGAGATCTTGAGGCACATATATTTTTTGAAATTGGCAAGAGTTACTACGATTGCGACAAAAATGAAACCAAAGCATTTGCATGGATGTATAAAGCGGCACTTAAAAAATACTCTCGAGCATATTATTACACTGGTTATATGTATGAAATAGGATATGGAGTATCAATTGATTATAAAGAAGCTATGAAATGGTATATAAAAGCAGCCTCTGAAGGATCCATCGAAGCACAGATTAATATTGGTTGGATGTATCATAATGGGCTTGGTGTTTCCGTTGATTACAAAGAAGCTCTGTACTGGTATAGGAAAGCGGCCTCTGAAGGATGCATCGAAGCACAGAATAATATTGGATGGATGTATCATAATGGGCTTGGTGTTTCCGTTGATTATAAACAGGCTATGGACTGGTATATGAAAGCAGCCGAAAGTAGAAATCCTCTTTCTCAGGATAATATCGGAGACCTATATCACTACGGAATGGGTGTCTCTAAAAACATTCTCACTGCTATTGAATGGCATAAAAAGGCGGCAGCTGGTTGGGATAAAGATGCTCCCTATAATTTAGGATATATTTATGAAACTGAAGATGAAGTTAAAGATCTACAAAAATCAATTAATTGGTATCAATGGGCTGTCCAGATTAATGATGATGAAAGAGCAAAGGTAAAAGTTAATGAGTTAAACGAAAGAGGGTATTATGCTTAATACCGACAAAAAGGTATAGTTTAATCATACTTATCCCATGGTAATGGCTTACACAGTTAAATATTTAGCTAGACGTAAAAGAAGAAGTGAATAACGAAAAAATAATAATTTGATGCGCAGCAATATCAAGCCAAGAATATAATCACTCAATGATAATGGATCATCCAAGTCATTTTTATGAGTATCTAGTGTATGACTACGATTACCCAATATTCCCAATTCGACATAAACACATCTTTATCATTATTTAAATATAAAGCTACTCTAAAATAGAGCTAAAAAAAATCAGCAATAAATCAACCATTACATTTTACTATCTGCTCAGTATATTAAGAAAATAATTACAAAAAATTCAAATTTACTCGGTTTTAGAGCGTATGTATATCTGATTTTCTATTTCTATTTTTACGAACTCTTATCCTTTTCTTTGATCAAAAAATGACATTATTCAATGCCTTTAATTGCCCAATAAAAGTCCTTTCTTTTTTTTAAATATTTATCCACCTTCTTTGCATACAATAATTGTTCAAGCTCTTCTCTAAATTGTCCACAATCGCCTTTTTCTTTTCCACCAGGATATAACATATTCAGTTGACCTTGTTATTTGTGTAACACATATATTGTGGCGTTGCACTACTTGATATCATCCAGTAAAGTATAATAACTTGTAAATAATATCTCAAGGTCTTGATTATTTAATTCGAGAGTATTTCTGATTTAAAAAGTTATATTTACCCTCATTAATCATCTCATGGAACATCTCTCAAGAAAATAAAACTTTACTATTGACCCTTAAACATGCACCTTTATGCAAAACAATAATCTGCGCACTCACATGACTTGCATGCTAGTGTTTTATCTGAACAGATTCCCATTATGCAAACGCGTAAAATGAATCTAGAGCTACAGATTTTTTACTTTGAAATCTGATTTATTTATCTTTTTTAAATAAGATATTTATAATATATATTCACAAGAACCAAAATACACTTATTAATAATTTGATAGGACCTTTTGTTTTTATCTCAGGTGTTGAAAACTGAAATGTTCAATAATGCAAGTTGATTGGTTTGTATTCTAAGTTTATGTCTATATATACATGTATAGAAAGTGCTATATTGTTGTCTTTTTCTCTTTCTTTCTATTTTTTTTTTTTTTTTAGTTTTCTATCTTTCATTCATTACTCTTCAATAATTGATCATGGCTCCTCTTAAAATTATAGGTGCTGGTTTCGGGCGTACTTCGACGGATAGTCTTCGTCATGCTTTGGATATTCTGGGGTAAGATAAAAAACATTGACATAAACAACGAGACAGAAATATAATATATGTACACCTTTTAGATATAATACCCATCACATGAAGTCTATATTTCAAGACCCGGATCAAGACATGGACGATTTTTATTACGCTGCCAAGAATAATGGTCAAGATGTTGACTGGGACAAAATCTACAAAAAATACGACGCAGCAGTTGATTGGCCGACATGTACCTTTTATAAGCAACTTATGGAGAAATACCCTGATGCGAAAGTGATTTTGACGGTTCGAAGTGCAGATAGTTGGTACCAGTCTGCGATTAAAACACTTCATGTTCATTACATCCACCCAGATTTTAACAGCGAATTTGCACAAAAGTTTAAACGCATGGTTGGCGCCGTTATTTTAAATGGCACGTTTAATGATCCCGAGAAGGCTCATAGAGAAGAAGAGGTGAAGAAGATGTTTTCTGATCATATTGAAGAGGTGAAAAGGCATGTCCCTCCAGAGAAACTTTATGTAATGCAAGTGGGTGAAGGATGGGAAGGTCTGTGTCAGTTTCTCGGTAAAGAAATACCAGATGTACCATATCCTCGAATAAATTCAAAGGATGAGTTTTTAAAAAACATGGAAAATTTTAATAAAAACTTCTAATAAAGAAGCTGGAAGAGAAAGGGGCTATATTTATGACATAAAATTCATTCATGCTTGATTTTTTTTTAATTTTAATAATGCTGTATAAGAGGTATACTTTCAGTAGGTCTGTTCGCAGACGTGATATTTTACTTTGAGTTTTTTCCAATTCATTACTTTGGTTCATTAGTTTCACTCTATTTTATTTTTTTCTCCTTTTTGCCTGTCGCAAATTCACCTTGTAGTATTGTAACCAACAATTACTATTTCTGTATTATAATTAGGATTTATGTTTGTCATTCTTTTAAGAAAATCTTACCACTTCGGCATCCCCTTTTTTCGGCACCTTTTTCCTTAATATAACTCACCAGATGTCTCCTCGCGTTTGCTTTTAGGAAAGTAAATAACACAGTTAGCTACTTTTCAAAATAAAAATAGTTAAATATGGTAAAATCAAAGGTCATGTTTATTTTAATTTTTTATCAGGCTCTTTCTTTTCAACCATATTTCTTTAAGTATATAGACAAAAGTCACCAAATCTTGCAAATAAGGTTGTCCAATGAGTTTTGAACTAGTATCCTATTACAAAAATTCCAAACACCGGACATTCTGGCAATATATTAACCGGATTTATCCGTATCCGAGCTTTAATGCAAACCATCTATGATTAATTCCAACAATACGCTATATTTTTTTTTTCGATTGTATTGACCACTTCTGTACTTGTCTGTTTTAATATACGATGATTTTTTCAAGTTATTCTGTCCATCTATTAATATTGATATTATGATATGCTCCATTTAATGAAGCAAATAGATTTAATATAGTTATGAATAATAATTTATAATTAATGAAGCACTGTTACACGCATCTTAACTTTAAGTGACGAATAGCACGTCAGCAGACGCAATCAAATTTTCTGATATAAATAGCTTCTCACATCTTTACGTCTTTTTCTCCATTCTATTCTAAACAAAATATAAACTACTTTCAGAAAAATGGCTCCCCTTCAAGTTATTGGTGCAGGATTTGGTCGTACAGGCACAGACAGTCTTCGTGAAGCTTTGAATATATTAGGGTAAGTTTTTGCATCTTTTTATTGTTTGCTTTGGTAAGAAAATAAGCATTTCTTAACTTGTTATTAATAGATATAACACTCATCACATGAAATGTATGTTTATGGATCCTGAACAAAATGTAGACGATTTTTACAATGCTGCAAATAACAATGGCGAAGCTGACTGGGATAGAATCTACAACAAGTATTCCGCTGCTGTTGACTATCCAACATGTACCTTCTACAAGGAGTTGATGGCCAAGTATCCCGAAGCCAAGGTAATCTTGACAGTCCGCAGTGCTGAGAGCTGGTACAAGTCAGTTAAAAAGACCATCTACGCCCAGCACATTGATCCTCGATTTAATTCTGAAACATTCAAGAGATTTAAGAGAATGTCGAACGCTATCGCCTTGGATGGCGCTTTAACTGACCCAGAGAGATTTGAGAAGGAGGACGAGATCATGAAGATGTTTGTGGATCATAATGAAGAGGTTAAGCACTATGTACCCGCAGATAGACTCTATGTTATGGAGCTTGGTGAAGGTTGGGATGGTATTTGCAAGTTCTTGAACAAAGATGTTCCTGATGTTCCTTACCCCAGATCGAACTCAACTGATGATTTTGTCAAGAATATCGAGTTGATTGGCAAGAAGTTCATGGTTGAAAGCGCTCAGTAATATATATCTATGTAAAACTAATAAAAAAAAAAAAATGAATTTCAATATATCACAATAAAACCATGTATTATTATAAAGATTTTATATCAATAGTATGAATGGGAATTTTTGTTCTTGAACTTTGATTCGCAAGAGGTTCATATGCTCAATATTGGAATTTGATTGGCTATATAAATAAAAACTAATGCAACAAAACAAATCCATCTTTATTTCCACATGAGCAATTGTATATTCTATAAACAACAATTAGAGTTAATAGTAGAGGATTGCTATTCTGTTAAACTCCAGACTCTAGAGAAATGGAGATTCGGAGGGCGAAAACAGCCATATAGTATCTACTTGAATTTTGATATCCATATATCAGCAACCTCGCAGTATTAGCTTTTCTTTTCAAGACTTTATTCTATGTCGATTGTGAAAGAAAAACGATAAAGCATTTCAGTAAATAACAATAAAGTCATATGTCTTTACATTTTATTAATAGATTTTGTAAAAATAAAAAAGAAAAGAAATAGGCATTTTATATAGGACAAGAAGAGTATTTTTAAAGATAAAAACTGCTTTTAGCGTTGTGTGTTTTTGGATATCGTTAAATGTATATATATTTATTTTTAATAATTAATTTTTAAATTGTGTTTAAAGCTTAGAGTTCGCCCTTCTCAATCAAGTCTTCCTTTCTTGACTTGCTCTTGGGGTCAAAATAGGGTGCCTCAGCCTATTAGTAGAAATGTTAAATAGGCATTCTATTTTTCTTCTACGCTTATTATTCTTACCTGAGGAGTAACTCTCCAGCCATGACGTCTTCCAATACTTAAATAATCAAAGACAGCATTATGGTTGGTGGTACGGTTATCCCAGACAGCGACACTGTTTTCTTGCCACTTGAAGCGAACCTGGAAGTCAACACCGCCAGCAATGTGCTCAAAAAGGAATTTCAAGATCAAGTCAGACTCACGCTTACTAAGACCAACAATTCTACGAGTGAAACCGGGTTGAACAAAGAGAGACTTCCATCCGGTAACGGGGTGCGTACGAATAATAGGGTGAGCATGTTCATAGACGGTACGGCGGATAGTGTGACCTGCACGGAGAGCCTCGTCTACCTGTTGTTGACCAGAGTGAACTGCTTCGAGTCCTTCCAAAAACTTTTGCATGGCAGGTGAAAGTCTATCATAAGCAGTATATCCAGAGGCCCATAATGTATCGCCACCTGTTGCAGGCAATGTATCAATCTTTAGGAGGGTTAAACCAGCAGGCTGGTTTTCATAAGTTACATCAGAGTGCCATCCTATAAGGCAGATAAACAGTTCAATATACGACTTGAATATATAAACCTGAAAAATTACTTACCATCGGCAGCGGTTCTTTCGAGCTCAAACAAACTAGTAGGGGTCTTTTGGTCAAAGTAGACAACATGAACCTCAGGAAGGTTGGGTGGGTGACCAAAGGTGTTATGGATATGGCTATAAATGAAAAATAGATATGTGGTGAGTCGTTATTATATTAATTATGAATATATCAACAAAGTTCTTACAGTGGACCTAAAGGTTGTCATTAGTTTTTTTTTTGTCTCATTTATTTGTTGGTTTTGTAATATAGCAGATACTTACCAAAATGCTTTCCAAATTCAACACCCTCATAAACGTTAATGTCCTGGTCTCTGAAAAAGACAACACCACGTTCAGCAACCAAAAGAGCAAGGTCATCCTTTTGTTGGTCGTTCAACTGGTTTAATTGAAGGCCGTGAATCTCAGTACCAATATGAGGGGTTAAATCAAAGATTTTTTCGGCGTTATCGTAAAGAGAGGCCTTTTTGGGATCTCCACGAGCAGCAGGATCGTCATGCTTAAAAGTTTCGAGGTTGGGGTACTGTTTTTTTTTGTAGAAGAGATCAGTGTCTTGTATTATCTTTTCTTTTCTTTTTTTTTTTTTAAAAAAAAAAAGAAAAGAAAGAAAGAAAAGGTGGTAGATTAATTCTTACCTTTGTTTCGGGATAAACAAGATAGCGTCCCTTTGTACGGGCAAGTTCTTGGAGGTCCAACTTTTCAAATTCTTGGGTGATGGATTCAACGTTAGGTGCCATGGTTAATAAGTAATATAAAGAAAGATAATTATATTTTCTGGATAAAAAGTGAAGAAAAAATTCTGCTTTATATATTATTGACAAACTTAGACATTTCCCATGAAAAAGAAACTTTATTAGTTATTTGTTAGACGATTTTTTAAGAAAAAGTAGTAATTGATTATATTGATTGCGTCTTCATATTATTTTTTTAGGAAATACCCAGTGAAAAATGATATTACAAAATGCATATAATGGATGGCGCAATCATATGAGCCCTATTAGATTCTTCATACTTTACGGTCACGTGCCATTAGAAGTTATCAGATTTTTTGGCCAATGAAGTTTTATTAAACTGGGAAAAAGTATACCAACATTTGAAGCTTTTAAAGAATGATAGCGTTGGAATAAGAACAAAAACGAATTGATACATCTCAAATACACTATCTAAATAAAATATATTTTCTCTTGTTTATATTTTTTCTTGATAATTTAAGCGTAACCATGTGGTGGGGTTTATCGCGATAGATTAGTTCAATTGCGCAACTTTTATCTATTATGATTATTTTAATCGTTATATTGTGCTGGAATAAATAAATAAAAAACTTACACAAAAAGCTTTTTTTTTTTTTTTATCTATAGTCCTAATTTTATGGCGTGCTCAATCGTAATATACATCTTATGATTGCTTTTTGGCAGGGTAACATTTGAAAGTCTCTATAAAAAATAAATTCGCATGAAAAAAAAAGAGAAATATGTTAAAATATATATGAACTAAATCACATTCTTATCAGATTCAAGCAAATATTTAAGAATTAAGAGTTATTTTATCTATATAGTATGAATGTATGCATTAGTAGCAACATATGAGACACCTCTTCTACTTGTGTGTGTATGTTTAATGTATATTGCGTTGCGTACTCGGGTTAAGTTTTAAGCTTTATATACTTGTGAGAATAGGACACAAGATGCAGGAATGGAAATAAATAGTATTTGTATATAATCATTAGTTATAGTTAATAGTAATCTAGATTTAGTATGTGTCTGAATTTACTCTGCATGTGTTATTTACTTTAAAAACGTATTTACTTGGTCGACTATATATAGTTGTATTACAATACAACATACTGTAATTTATAGCCCTCTTGGATATTTCAAACAAGAATGCGCTACTTTTTCACCATGCTTCTGTGATGCTAAGTATATAAGTAGCATGTAACTGGAAAGTTTAAAATAATTTGTATCAGATTGAACTTGAAAAAATGGTATAATTGCCTCTATTTCTCAAAGGATTTTATGTATTTATGCTTTCACAATGCCAAAAAGCTCAAATATTCTCAGAAATCTGTGAATCCGTGAATCTGTGAATCTGTGAATCTGTGAATCTGTGAATCTGTGAATCTGTGAATTTAAAATGGATAAAACGCACAAAGTTTTTAACAGAATGACTGATCCGAATCTACGGAGCAATTCCAATTGTTTTAATATGTTCATAAGCTAAGTCACATGTATGAATACACACATTTTTTGTTACTGACCTTGAGTGTTTTTTTCTCATTCTTTTTCGCATTGATATATATATAACTTAAAGTGCTTACACTTTAGTAAAAATTTCAAGTCTGCATAAAAGCTCATAAAAATCGGAATAAAGATATGGAATGATTGATTTTAAGCAATTGATATATACTGTTTAACTCAAAAAATTGAAAGGATCCACCAGTAGAAAACTGATTTAATACTTTGCTAGTTTAGCACTAGAGTCTATGGGAAGATACACCGGTCTTTCTTTTATAAACAGTTGTTTATTTATTTTTTGAAATATCAGATCGGACCGAAATAAATCGTCAAAAATATATAGTTTTTTAAAAAATTGATTATGACGTGAGTATGAATGATATATACGAGTCATATATATCATTTTAAAGCCCTAGATATGAGAATTTTGGAAATGTTATTTTTTTTTTTTTTTATTTGTCAAGTTTGCAATTATTCATTCAGCTTTAAAGTAACATGGATCAAAACGGATTACGTAATACTGTTTTGCATGAATACAAACTTGGTCATAAGGTCAGCAAGACAACTTCAAACATCAACAAAGCTTGGGTAAATGGTACCATTACTAGACAAACAGTTAAAAACTGGATTAAAAAGCTTAAAATGTTCAAGAAGCGTGATGAACTTGTTCCCTATGATTTGTCGGGACACCAAAAACTCCGCGGGGTAGACATTTCGAAGGCATTACTTCAACGTAATAAAGAGGTACCATTTCTTAGCAGAATCGTCGTCTGTGACAAGAAATGGATTTTATATGATAATGAATATTCCGAAAAACCCGGTACTTGGCGCTTTGTTGACTAAAAGTCGGCTCAAAAAGCGATATTGTCCCGACATGCCCAAAGAGTCATGGTTACCGTTTGGTGGACATCAAAGAGTGTTGTTCACTATAGTTTCCTTTTTCCAGCCCAAACCACGAATCCAGAGCGTTATTGCAAGCTACTACAAAGGATGCATGATACACTTTCTAAAAAAAAAACAGCCTGCTTTAGTGAATGGGAAGGATGTTATTCTTCTGCACGACAATGCAAAAACGCACACAGCAAACCAAAGAACTCTTATAGGTGTTGAATTATGATATCCTACCTCATTTACCTTATTTTATGGACCTTTCTACAACGGATTACCACTTTTTTTTTTTTTTTTTTTGGTTTAGAGCTATTTGTTCGACAAAAGAAATATCTGTCTTCATACCAGGTCAAAAGAGTCTTTAACTCTTTTATCAAACATGGTGGTGCCACTTTTTGTAAAAAGGAAATTTATATGCTACTAAAACAATAGTAAAAATGCATAGAATCGAATGGTTCTTATTTCAAGTACCAAAGATGATTTTTCATAAAGCTATGGTATTTTAAAAAGCTACGTATTTTTGAAGATTTATTTCGATCCGACCTGATATACCAACTCTCTTGATATCTATTCCATTTCTACTTTCTTCGCCGTCCACCAATGGCTTTCATTATTTCAAAATTCCCCTAGCTATATAATCCCAGGAGACAATCAAAGAAGATTTTCTCCTTTCCAAGATCGTGTTATTCTGGCAGTGCTCACACTGATCTTAATTGCCTTGTTACATTGAATTGAGTTTTTTTTTTTTTTTTTTAAAAAAAAAAGAAAGAAAGAAAGAAGCGTATGGTTGAATGGGCATATATTTGATGTAGTAATTTTGTATAAACTATATATACCGATATTAACTTCTTTTTATTCAATAATATTGCAATTACTATTTTGGTTCTCAAGTGGAGGCATCCTTGGGAAATATAAAATCCTTGAGCAAGAGTAGAAGAAATAGTATTATCGAAGTGATTTTATGTTGTAAGGTTATACGAATGCGAACTAACTTTATATCGAGTTATCGGCATTGGTTTAATTATATTATTATTACGTTATGTCATACTTTTAATTCATATTTCACTAGAAAACTCATCTATACCATCATCTTAGTCCCCTGATTAGAATTCAATGAATACAGGTACTATCAAAGCATTGATACTTTGTTTAGATTTGTTCTTTAGATTTATAACTAAGTTGTTTTAGTGAACACTTCATTTTCTTCTTGGATTTTTTTTTATACTTAAAATGGAAGGTTTATCAAAGCCATTCTACTTGGGTGGAAGTTTGCCAGAGAAATGAAATACCTTCATCAACTATTTCAATTGCCAGTGATATCTATATTCGTTATTGTATAGACAACAATAGAAATGATAGATTTTCGTTGTTAATATACAGCAACATATTTATACAACTAGCCTGTACACGGAGCAAATGTGTCGAAAAGATAGAACCGCTGCTCTACTTTTTGGCCATTATTCTGATTTGCTATTATCATTTTTAAGTTGCAGATTGTTCATTTCTTATAAATACAAACAGGTTGCAGGAGAAGCAGCCAAAAATAATAAAAGATGCCAGTTCCTTTCCCTGTCAGACTATAATCTGAAACACTTGGATCAGGAACGGTTAAATGATCGAGTACTATCTATTCTGGATAATGAGTTCAATGACCCGCTTTTTTTTTTTTGACTCAGCGCGAGAAAAAGTAGGTTTTTTTTTTTTCTTTTTTTGGAAAAACCAACTATTTTTATTTTTCTAGTTCTCTCTTTCTCCAGTATACCCTCAATAAAAAGTAAAATACAACTTAATGGAAGCACCTACAAAATACTACAATCGTGCCGAATATATCGAAACTGTAAGGAGCAACAAGTTATTTATAAAAGATGTTCACATTCTAAAATGCTGTTTATTAGGACACTGGTAATAAAGTCAGTCGTAAATCAGTTATTTGTGGTAGTCAAAACATTATCTTGGGTGGAAAGGTATAAAGATAAAGATGAAGGTCATTTTTTTTTTTTTTTTACATTTAAAGAGACTAAATTCACACATTGGGAAAAAAAATAGACCATCATTCAAACTGATTGTGTTATTCGTGGTGATCTTCGACGTACAGGAGGAGGACATGCGGTTGTTATTGCTATTGGACGATATTGTTTACTCTCACAAAGTTCGATTATTAGACCACCTTACAAAACATACAAAGGGTATGGTTGTATATATATATATAAAAAAAAGGGGGGGGGGGAGAAGAGGACATGTATTTAATAATAACAACATTATACAGTATTTTCAGTTATTATCCAATGAAGATCGGAGATCATGTTACCATTGGAGAAGGCAGTATTGTTGAAGCAGCAACAATAGGATCACACGTAAATATTGGAAAGAATTGTATTATTGTAAGTGTGATGTGTAATATAAAGAGAGAGAGAGATAGCTAAAGTTTATTTGGTAAATGTCATTAGGGTCGATTCGCTATTATAAAAGACTGTTGCTGTATCACCGATAATACAGTCATTCCACCCAACACTGTGGTGCCTTCATTTAGTGTTTATTCAGGTTCACCAGGTAAAATACAATTTTTATTTGTTTGTTTTTTTTATAAAGATTTGTTTTTAATGTCAATACAATTTAAAGGAAAATATCAAGATGAACTACCAGAATGCACGCAAGAGTTGTATGAAAACAAGACCAAGGATTATTATGCAAAGTTTACACCAAAGGATTAGTCTTTTTTTTCTTTTTTTTTTTTTTTTTTGTTCAAACTGTTTGTATTTACTTTATTCTACTATTCTATTAAAAAATGCTGTTGTTTTCAATGAAACTAATGCTTATTTTGAATAAAAGAGGTTCACCTAGGACCTTTTTTTATTTTTTTTTAATACTAAAAATAAAAATAAAAAGTTTATAACGTTATTATACCACATCTTATTTATCCTTCTCTCTTCTTTTTTTTTTTTTTCTTTTTTTTTTTTATATATATATTCAAGGATGGTCAATGTCACACTCCTCACAATAACAAGTGTGATACTCTCACTCACATCCAGTATTGTCTGTAAAGAAACATCGAGGATTCCCCACACTTATGTCATTGAATTTGAACGACCCGTTGAATCATTTGCCACCAAACGTCACTTGGAAGAGAGTCGCAGGATCGATTTCTACCAGCAATTGGATCGATGGAATATAAATTATAATGTCCGTCATGAATACGATGTTGTAAATGCAGTTTCGCTGTCCTTTATGTCTACACAAGACTCCTCTCTCTTCTTTGATCATATTCAGGGTTATAGAAAGGCATGGCCGGTGGTAAGTTTTTTTTTATATTTATTTATTTATATTCATTGTTTCCTCTCATCTCTAAAAATAAAAACATCTAGAATACTATTACCAAACCACAAGTCTTTCGCGCAGGCGCGACCGACCCATCCGAGATTGCCACTCTCTTCGACTATTTCAATACCACCGGCATCATCCGTGTCCGACGAGAATCAGGCCTCACTGGCCAAGGTGTCCATGTGGGTGTCATTGACACTGGTGTCGATTACATGCACCCGGCTCTTGGCGGCTGCTTTGGTCCCGGCTGTCTCGTTGACCAAGGCTACGATTTCGTCGGCGACGACTACACAGGCTCCAATATTCCCAAGCCTGATGACGATCCGCGCGACACCTGTAACGGCCACGGCACCCATGTCACAGGTATCATTGCCGCCAACGACACCGTCAAGGGGTTCACAGGCGTCGCACCCTCTGTTCATATTGGCGCCTACCGTATCTTTGGATGCCACGGTTCCAGCTCGGACGATATGATTATGAAGGCCATGGAACGTGCCTACCTCGATGGGATGGACGTGATTAACATGTCGCTGGGCGACAATGGATGGCCCGAGTCGCCTGCAGCTCTGCTGGCGGATGTGCTTGCGCTCAAGGGCATGATTGTGTGTGCAGCGGCCGGGAATGAGGGGTCTCAGGGTGTGTTCCAGGTGGGTGCGCCTTCTCTTGGTAGACATGCTTTGTCGGTGGCGAGTGTTGATAATACGCGTGTGCTAGCACATGCCTTTGAAATCGGAAAACTTGTGCTAGGTAAAAACAATTTAGAGATAAAAAAAAAAAAAAAGGTATATACGTACTTACCGTAAATGATGAATATAGGATATACGACATCCAATGGTCAAGTGTTTAATTTTACTACAGGAAATATTGTGGCTACTTCTTCTGAATTCTTGAATGAGAATGATGGTTGTGGTGATATTGATGTTGATCTGGAGGGTAAGGTGGCACTTATGGCTCGTGGTGGCTGTACATTTACAGAAAAGGTAAAAAAAAAAAAAAAAGAGAGAGAGAGAAATGATGGTGGTATTAAATATATATATATATATATATAGATTTTGAATGTTCAAAGTGCTGGTGCTATTGGTGCCATTATCTATAACAATGTACCAGGACCCATCACACCCTCTGCACCGAGCGATGCTGTCAAGATTGAATATGGTGGTATCTCCTTGGTCGATGGATTCCATTTATTTGAATACCTTGAGCAGTCTACGAACAATACGGCAGAATTTCCTCAAGTGGATAAGAGTTTCCCTGTTACTACTGGAGGTAAGATAAGAAAAGAAATGGAACATGGAGAAAAATAAGTTTAATTTTATTTTGATGATCAAGGCTCAGTGAGCTCTTTCAGCTCTTGGGGTTTGGGTCCTGATCTTAGTATCAAACCTGACTTAAGTGCACCTGGAGGTTATATTTTTTCAACGTAAAGTGTAAAACCATCATCATTTCTTCTTTTTTTTTTTACTAATATCTAAAATTTATATAGTTATCCTCTTGACCTCGGAAGTTATGCTATACTTAGGTAAGTAAATAAATATTTTAAAATATAAACAGTATATAGCTAAAACACGCATGCACATTTTCTCCATTTTACAGTGGTACAAGCATGGCCACTCCTTTTGTTTCTGGCGTCGTCGCACTCATTCAAGAATCCAGAGGCGGTCATCGTGGTATTGCAGTCAACGATCTCCGCTCTATGCTTATCAACACTGCAAATCCTGTCAATGTCTATCAATCCGAAACAACCACTATCGTTGGTCATAGAGAAGAAGGTGATGAACATGAAAAAGGAGATGATGAGGACAGTGATGGTGAAGACGAAGACGAAGAAGACAGTGAAATTACCTATGTTCAGCAAACCCAAGCTAATACGACTCCACCCCAGGTAGACTCTGTTGCCAAACAAGGGTCTGGTCTTATTGATATCTACAGAGCCCTCAAATCAGATACCACCATCTTTCCCGAGCAAATCCGACTCAATGATCCCAGTCATCACGCACCCAACAATGAGTACACCTTTATCATCCATAACCATGGCTCTACCCCCAGCGACTATATCATCGGTCATCAGCTTGCTGCCTCTGTCCAAGGTTACGGTTTCGATCCTCAAGTTGAACGTCTACTTCCCCTTACCACACCTAAACTGATTGACAATGTTACCGCTATTGTGGATATCAAGGCATCCACTGTCCATATCGAAGCCAACCAGCAGGTCAATGTTACCGTCGTCATCTCACCCCCCGCAAATGCACTCGAGGTCCCGCCTACCATCTACTCTGGCTTTATCACCGTCACCAAAGGTGACCAAATCTACTCGATTCCATACGCCGGCTTCTCTGCAGACACAAGCAAACTACCCGTCCTTATGTCCAATTCTACCATGCCACGTGTCCAAAACATCGATCGAGGTGTTAGTGTCAGTAGCCCTGCCGTGCTCATATTTCAACTGGTTCAAGCCAGTCCACTTGTCACCATCTCGGTGGTGGATAGCGCCGAAAAAGTGGTGGGCCTCATCCCGGGCGGTTATAACCGTTTCCTTGGACGCAACATCATCGACAGTGCTAATGATGCCTATGTTCTTCCCTGGTTTGGTAATGTGGCCAATAACACCGAACAGGCCTCCCTAGGCTCGCTCCATGCTGCGACGCCCTTGACAGCAACAGAAAGCGAGCAACCGATCCAAGCGGACGATTTCCCCATGATTGGCACCTTTTTGAAACCAGGTGAATATCGATTGAAATTACAGGCTCTGACTCCCTTTGGCAACAAATCGGTGGAAACAGATTTTGACGTGTGGTTCTCACCTATCATTGAAGTCAAGGCACCCAAGAAGTGACCTCGTTGTTCTCAATACATAAAAATAATGAGTGATTGTCTATTTAGCTGAGTCGCCGATGTGAGTCCTCAGCTTTTATCAGACTTGATAAAAAAAAAAAAATAAGATTAATCCCTCCCTCTCCTTTTTTTTTTTTTTTTTTTTTTGGTTTGAACCGCTTTGTACTTTAAAATAAAATAAACTTTCTGCATGATGTACTGATTTATTTCTTGTTTCATCTTTTTACTATTACTGTTAATTAAACGCAGAAAATGTCAGGAACAAAAGATGAGCATACGCAAAAAATAAACGGGATACCAGTTGTGTGATATCATTAAAATAGATCTGATAAAAGAAACATAGGAATTACTTGCTCATATAAAGGATAGTCATGGTCATCGTACTATTGTTTGCTATTTGCTTAGATAATATAGATATATATTCATACATGAATCACCGTTCTAGAAAGATAACTCTATTCCACAGTGCATGAATGCTTGTCCTTGTCAAATTCACTTATATAAACAAGTTATCATCATGGAGCAGAAATTAGTTCGATACTCAAATATTTAATAACTTATTAGATATGACTTTTATCTCTTTTTCTGAATAGAAAAGCACTGTAATTGATAGACACTTGCTACCAGCGAGATTTATGTAGCACTGTCCTGATTGACCAGCATTCTTTCCGGTCCGAACCAATTGCTTTGTCACTTAAGCCAATTTGTTGGTCACATTTGCGGTAATTTTGTGTCTCCATGTGACTATGAATTTTTGTGCGTAATTTTCGTGATTAAAATTTTGCTCGCATATTTTTTATTGCTGGTTCAAGCCCCACGAACTTTTACTTTCTTCCTTTATATATATTTTATTTAAAAAAAAATAAAAATAAAATAAGAATAATAAAGAGGGTAGGATCAATTTTTAATTTTTTTTTTTTTTGGTTCTTTTCTGACTTTATTATTTATTAAATAAACATACAATGTTCACTTTTTTAATTGAAATTAGTGAAAAATGGAGTCAAGAACTAAGAGAAACACCACCGAAAAGGATTACAGAGAACGTAAAAGAGTGAAAGTGAAGGCAACAGTAAAAGAAGTAAATATATAAACGTTGCTTTTGATAAAAGAATGATATTTATTTATCTCTGTTTAGTCCAACAACCTCAACACTCAACTAAGTCAATTGTTGAAAGAGATTAACGAACTAAAGGATCCAAATGAGTAAAGAGACACTTAATATAATAAATATATCTCTATACTAAATTAAATTAAATTAAATTAAAAAAAAAAAAGCAACACATATTTAGTGAGTACACTGTTTATAGATAAACCCTCCAAGAAACACTATGCCGACTATTATAAAGTCATTAAACAACCCATTGCACTATCAGACATAAAGGTAAAGTAGTATAAAGAGGAATATTGCTTTGACTTATCATTGTTGTTGTTAGAATAAACTCAGTCAATACCAATCATTTGATCAATTCAAAGCAGATATCGACTTGATGGTTTCAAATGCACAAGCATACAATGAATCTGATTCACAAGTATACAACGATGCACTTCATATCCAAGTAAAGTAAATAAGCTGTTGTTATTATTATCATTATCATCTATTATTAACACAATCATAACACTCACAGAAATATGTCCACTCATGGCAACCTAAAAGAGAAAAGACTGTATTAAAGCTTCCTGGCGAGGCATTTAATTCAAAGGGCATAAAGGCAATCAAATTGAAAGCAGTCAATAAGCATAAACGTACGATATAATATATAAAACTGAAACAGTTGTAAATTGACTTGTATTATTATTATAGCAAGTTCAAATATGATGGCACTCATGGAATCCATTCAAAAAAAGGAACACAAAAGAGTCATCGAGATCTTTGAAAACGACACCCAACTTGACCCCAACGAGCTGGTGGAGACGGAGATGTTTGGTGACAAGTTTACCTGGGCACCTCTTCACGCCGCAGCCTATTATGGTCATGTCAAGCTTATGCCCCACTTGATGGAACGAAAAGGAGATATTGAATTACACGATACGTGGCACTCAGCAACACCATTGGGATGGGCTGCCTTTGGCGATCGGGACAAGATGGTCAAGTTACTGGTGCAAAGGTATCATGCTGATGTCAAGGCAAAGAATAGACATGGACAAGTGCCGTATGATGTTGTATCGGATCAGAAGGATCAGAGATGGCAAGGCCTATTTCATTCACCAACACAGATACATATACATAAGCCAATACAGCAAAAGAAGGGAATAGAACCACCACCAATAACATCATCATCATCATCATTAGCAGCAGCACCAGCAACAGTAAAGAGTATACCTATCACCACTACTATTAATAAAAACCATAATAATAATAATAATAATACACTAAAGCTATTACCAGCTTCTACAACTCCAATTGCTCCTGCATTGATCCAGCATAAAGTATTAGCAACAGCAAATACAGACCTGGGCTCAACCCAAAAAAAGAGAAGGGGAAGACCGCCCAAGAGCGAAACCGATGCCCAAGATATACGACCCACCGAGAGAATCGATATTACTACATTTGATCCTGTTGCATTTGAGATTGAGTTGTTTAATGCCATTAGAACACATTCAGATAATACGTAAGTTCCATGATGTTATTTTCAAATTATTCTTTATATATATATATATATATATTCTTTTTAGAAATCGACACTATTCCGAGCTGTTTGAAGACTTGCCCGATCGTATCGAATACCCCGACTATTACACCATGATCCATGATCCCCGTTCACTCAGTCAGATTGCACTCAACATGACGCATCGACACTACCTCAACCTACAGCAATGGATGATGGACATGCATCTCGTGTTTGACAATGCATTAAAGTACAATGAACCCGGCTCACGTATCTTTCGTGATGCCAAACTGCTCAAACGATTACTGTATCGATTAAAGGAACGTGTGTTGGCGAGATGGCTTGTGCCGGTGAGTCAGGAAGAGGAGGTGATGGCGCTTGATTTGACGTGTAGAGTATTTGATGCATCATTATTGTCCGAGGATAAACGAAAAGGGAGTAAGCGTATCAGCAGCAAGTCGAGAACACAGAGTATAGAACCACAAGAGTTGTTGATGTCTCAAGCGAGCATACAGCCACCCTTGATGCTACAGCCCACCTCGATATTACCTGCATCCATACCACCGCCTGTTTTATTGGATCCCACTACATTACTTCAAAACAATCCAATGATGATGACAGCCATGATGAATAGCCCTGATATTATGAATCTTGCAGCAGCGGCAGATCCATCCATGTTTGCATCCATCAAATACGCTACACCCCTCTCCACCGAATCTTATAAATTAATCAAGGAACAAGGTATATATATATATATATATATTCGATTCATATATATATATATATAATGACTAACTCTTTCCTCTCAACTAAGGTCGCTGCCTAGATAGCCTCCAATTCTCCAGTAACAACAATACATTCCACCTCTCCATTGACTGTCACCTCCTCAGTCACAGCATCAACGTCCCCTCCCACATCAACACCCTCCTCATCACCCCACAACTCCCCAACCATGAACGTAACCGTTTCGCCATCATGGTCTTCCACAACAATACCAAACTCGATCCCAATAACGAAAGTACATGGACGAGTCCATTGGTAAGAGGGATGAATGTCATCAAGGTCAGCGTCACGGTGAATCTGACACAGCCAGATGCCAATTCACCGGATTTTAAAAGTCAGCTCTATCATGTCTTTATACAACAGACATGGTAATTTACACAAAACATATTTTATTTAAAAGTAATAGACGGGGTCTTGTTGGATTCTTTGAAATTCAAAAATACCACTTAAGAATAAAGAAAAAAAAAAGAAAGATGATAGTCAGTATCTATTAAAAGTTGCTGTGTTTTTATTTTATTTACCCCATGTGTTCATCTGTGTTGACTATATACAATGCTTGATCATCCGGGCTTAGACCGATCCCGGCAATATCACCAAACATATCCATTACTTGACTCGATGCGTAATCGTCTGTTTCGTATACATGTACAAAATCAACAGACTCTATTTGAAAGAGAGTTTGTTATTATTAAACATGAACCAAAGCGAATGGATCATCTCTATTTACCTGCTGCTATCAAAAAAGCACCATCATTTGAATATTTTAATGAAGAAATGGATCCCATCCTTGATCCCAAGACATACATCGCATTTGACGTATTCCGTACATCATATACCCGTGTCGTTCCATCCTGATTCCCTGTCGCAAAGGCCATCCCACTCGGGTGCCACGCACATGAGAAGGAATAGTCCGTGTGTTCATTGATGGAGGCGATATTCTGACATGATCGTAAATCAATGAGTCGTGTCTCGGTAGAGTCACCTACAACACAGAGTATATCACGATCTAAAGCGGTGCACTTTTTTTTTTTTTTTTGAGAGTTAGTTCAGATCTAGATTTTATCCATGTGTATTCCTTACATTGACTGCAAATGGTAATTTGATTATTTTTTCGGTGTTTGAAGTTTCAAAATTGATGGTATTGATTTGATTGTTATTACTTGAGATCAATGCAGACAGACCTATAAACATGTCAACGTATGACAAGAATATATATATATATATATTCCAATTTCTATTTACCTCCTCCATTCGATTCAATGATATCGGCATGATTGATAATACCCAAATCATGTTGTGGTGTATGGTAATGCAATGAGGGTTCATCTATCCTTTTATATACAACTTCACCCTCAAATCCACCTGCCAACAGCATACCATGCGCACAGCTCATACTGGTGACTTTGATGAAGGAAAGATCAACCACTGTTTGACTGGATTGTCGTAAGGGTGACCATTGTTTGATGCTATTTTGATCTGTAATTTATTTAAGTGTTATTTTTTTTTAAGGAGTAGTTATCGACATTTATATATATATATATATTACTCACGCATGTAATAAATATTGTTTTTGTTTGTAACTGAGACAAGGTCTCTTAATTGGAAATGACCAATGCTACATGGTTCTCTTAGTTTTGAACAGCTGAATGAATAGAATTCTTCATTATCTGCAATGGGATGAATTGATTGTTGTTTCTGTGAAAGAAGAGGAGAAGTATTATTATTTGGCATGCGTATGATAAGGATTTATTTTCTTTGTCATACCTTTCTATCGCTTTCTTGTTGTTCTTGTTGTTCTTTACAGCTTTTATATGCCTTGAATCCTTTATTTCTAGATATGATGGTTAGAATACTATTCTCTCTTTCGTTTATATATCTTTCTTACCTCTGTTCTCTATATTCTTCCCTTGTGATGTATTCTTTTGACCATTCTATACCTTGCTATATATATATGTTATTTATGTTAATTGCCATTTTTAAGGAGATAATCAACCAGCGCTAACCATATCGATACCATGGAAACACATTTCCTCAGTGATATAATCCTAAGTTACAATATGATAATCAATAAACATACAAGTCTCATGTCCTTTTCTTTACTTTACAATGCTTGTATCTTCGTGTATTATGTAATCCTGATGTTCCTTTTCATCTAATCATACGAATCATTAATACGTGAACAAATAATAAAGAGTAGTTTAATTAATTTACAAATTACATCATCATCATCAAATCGAAGTGACAACATTTTTTTTTTTTTTTTTGTATTTGTTTAAAATGAAAGAAAGAGAAAGTGTAATCAAGTTAAAGTCCGAGGTTTTAATATATAGACGCACAGGAAGACCACATGACACCAAATCTTAATTATGCGGATATGTTTCGACTTTGATCAAAACGAGCCCAATGACGTACTTTTTTTTTTTTTTTTTTTTTTTTTTTTTTTTTTTTAAAAAAAAAGATCAAGTAATGCAATTCATTCTCTTTTTTTTTTTTTTTTTTTTATCTAACTTTATACAACCAAGATAATGATATAATAAATAGGAATGATCATAACAAGAGGAAAGAGTAGTATACGCTTATTCATTGATAGGAGATGTAACATCTATGATATTAATTACCCTCATTATAACAAACTCTCATTGGCTTATTTCAACATTTTACCAAGAAAATAAAAATAGTAAATCGGAATGGTTTAGTTGCCAAGAAAAATAATGAAAATCTATCGTTGTTTATATATATGTGCATGAAAAAGGATAAAGAAAAATGAATAATAATAATAATAATAACAAATAAAAACTAAAAACTAAACTAAACTAAACTTAATACTCTCTATTTCCATCTGATATTTTCTGGATCTAGCTTTCTACCCAATTTAATATTAAACTTAACAAGTGCCTCATCCATCATCTCCTGTGTGACAAAGACATGTTGAGACTGTGATTTCTGTTTTCGATATCGCAGTAAACCCAATCGTGCTAGCGTTCCTATCACATCCTCTTCGTGTATACAGGTTCCTTTACATATTTCACCCACAGTCACATCGCCACGGAAATGAAGCAGGAGTGAGAGTATCGTGCTTGCCCAATACGATTGATAGCCTAAAGTGCCAAGGGGAGAGAGTGGTTTTTCGGGCGATCCAATTTTGCCTTCATTCTTTGATAATTCATAGCCTTTACATAGGAGATGTCATTAACAAACAACAGCAACAAAACACAAAAGAAGGGGAAACTTACTTACTTAATTCAATTAATAAACGACCATACCCCTTTCTTTGATGTGTTGGTAGTGTCATGATACAGGCAAGGTTATAATTGTCATACGAAACTTTTTCCTTGGAAAAATAACCTACCATTTGATCCTTACTTTTGGCCTTGTGGTGTTGTTCTGTGAGAACATAGAATTTGAAACCATCCGTGTCATAGTAGAGTGTCTTGTTATCCAAGAAGAGCTTGGCCACTAAACAGAGGTTTTGGCAGTAAAACTAATCTTTTTTTTTTAATCATCTCTCTTCTTTGATATGTATAAACAACTTACTTTATTCTCGTGACCATCAATTTCATATACTTTGATTTTACCATTTGCATAGACAACTTTTCCTGGTGGTCTCTTTCGCTGACACTGGGCCTAAAGCGTTAAATTAGATATGATGACTGTAAATAACTTTCTCTCTCTCTCTTTACCCTGTGACTATTTAGCTGTGCTTCCTTATTCATGTATAAAAGACAAAAATCACAAATGTAAAGTCGCTCAATCACGGAGCCGAATTCCTTTGGAAATGGAGAATAGTACCACGCTCCCATTTCATAGCCACCATAGATCACCTTGCTGACATTGCATTGGCGTTCGACAGAGGTGTCTAATAGAGAAGGGTGTACGACTTTACGTGCTTTTTTTTCTTCCTTTTTGCAAATCAGAACGAACCCAAAAAAAAAAAAAAAAAGTATGTGGCGTTTTGTTAGTTTTTAGAATAAAAAAAAAAGCTTCTTTTTTATTTTGCTTTATTTTTCTCTTTTTTTTTTTTCTTTTTTTTTTTCTCTTTACCTCTGTTTTCGTATTGGTGGTTGGTGCTGGTTTATCAGCTTTATTTATATTGTTTTGTATTAGTTTTTATATAAAAACAAACATGGTTTTATCTTACGTTTACTTTTCTTGTGAGGGAGTGTATCTTTTTTTCCTTTTTTTATGAATAAAAAAGATAAACGCGTTTTCATATCTCTCTCTTTATTTACCTTTGTTCTCTAAGGCTCTTCTTTTTGATGCTGACATAAAAACTTACTTTTTGATCAAGAAAAAAGGAAGGGAATTGACCTCTTTTTTTTTTTATTATAAAAAAAAATTATTAATTAAAAAAGAGAGAAGGAGAGGGCACTTGGAGGCGGTTGTTTAAATAAAATGGATTCTTTTTTACAAAAGAACAAATAAATAGCATCAATAAAAATACGAATAAACAGAGAAAGCAGTCTTATTGCTGCTGCTCTTGTTCTTCCTGTTCCTCTGCTTATTATGTAATAACAAACAACAATGGCACTTTGTGTATGTGTTTCGGAGAATTTAACTTTGGGTAAATCACATCAGAGACAAAGTCGATTGCCTGTTTTGCTTCCGTCACTCCACATTTTTACATCCCCGACCGTTTTTCATTGAAAAAAAACAGGGTTGTTAAACTTTCTTTTTTGTTTGACAAGAAAAATAACAAAAAATCACCCTTCTCTCTCTTATATAAAAGAGTCCATTTTATATAAACAAAATCTCCCCTCATTTCCTCTTACATTAACAGAAATGTGGACAAAAGTACGCCATCTCAACCACTCACAAAAACAGCGCATCACCAATAATCTCTTTGTGGCTGTTGCAGGTGGTGCTGTTCTGACAGTAGCAGGCCCTACATTACTTCCATGTCCAGCTTATGATCAGAACGATAGATCGGCGTTTTTAGAGGAAAAGAAGAAACAGGCTGCTAATAAACGAGTAGTGATTGTAAAGAAAAAGACAAAGAAACAACAGCAGATAGAGGAAGAAAAGGAAGAATAAATAATAAAACAGAAATTATTTATTAAAAAAAAAAAAAAAAAATGCCATTTCGATCTCTTATACTACTTACCAAACGATTAAATAACCCTTTCTTTGTAAATAACCTCTTTTTTTTTAATTTATCTCTCTCTTTATCAAACATGTCAACTCTTCATTCTTATCCTATATCTTCCTCTATGTTTTTCTAAAAAAAAAAAAATAGACTCTTTTTTTTATTTTATATAAAATAATAATAATAATAATAAAAAAAAAAATAAAACTTTTTGCTAAAATGTATGAATAATATAAAAACAAATACGATCTCCATTTCACTCGTTATGTGCATTTGGAGGCGCATTATCAGGCGCATTTTCAGCATCGCGTTTGAACTTTTGTGCATTGGCCACCAAATTCGCAAATCGATTCTTTGTATTCTCGTTGGTGGCGCCATAATGTTGGTGAGGCGCACTCAGTGTGCGCTGATGACGATGCTGCTGTTGCTGCTGCTGACGCTGTTCATAGGTGGATAGATAACTTCCACGGCGCTGCTGTTGAGTATCGCGGCGCGAGCTACGATGGGGGCGACGTAGGAAGGAGTAGACACGCAGCTCATCACGCACGTCCCCAATGGCACCCTCCCAATTCATGCGCGAGTAACTGGCCAATGGCTTGGCCTCCTCGTTAAAGGTGTCCTGGCAGCCGCAGTCGGGCACCAGTCGGATGATGGTGCCAATGGGGATCGAAAGGGCGCCAATAAGGACCGTGATGATCCATTGATCCAGGGTGAGCGGGACGGTCTTGAAGGCGATGCCACCAAATGTGACGATAAGGAACTGGCCGAGGACAACAACCACTTGGACGGCGACAAAGATCCAATTGTCAAAGATGTCCTTAAAGACGTTGATACTGGTATCGATGCGTCTGCAGTTGATCTCATTAAAGACTTGGAGAAAGACAAAGATGTTGAAGACCATGGTGCGGAGGACCTGCTGCTCATGGACAGAGTCACCCAGGTGGAAGATGCGGCCACCGAGGTAGATGGCCAGCAGATTGATGATGATTTGAAAGATGGCCTGGCCTAGGATCATCTTGGACATGCGATAATTGATGAGATGGGCGTTTTTGGAGATGGGTTTGCGGTCCAGGAGGTCGTCGGTGGGGGGCTCAGTAGCGAGTGCAAGCGCAGCGAGTGTATCCATGATGAGATTGACCCAGAGGAGCTGGACAGCGCTAAGCACACTCTCGGCATTTTCAGAGAGCACCGACGAGATGAAGGAGAGCACGACGGCGGCGATATTGACGGTGAGTTGAAAGGTCAGAAATTTACGCACGCCGTCATTGACGGCACGACCCCAGAGGAGGGCCTTGAGGATCGAGTTGAAGTTATCGTCCATCAGGATAATGTCAGAGGCCTCCTTGGCAACCTCGGTACCGGCGATACCCATACTGAATCCGACATCGGCGAGTTTGAGCGCGGGACCGTCGTTGGTACCATCACCTGTCATGCCGACCACCTGGTCCTGCTCTTGGAGGCGTGTGACGACGACCGTCTTGTCGGTAGGCGAGGAGCGTGCAAGTACCTGGAGGCGGGGGATCACCTTGCGTTGTTCTTCCTCCGTCATGCTACGAAGCTCAGGACCCGTCATGGCGAGTCCACCCTTAGTGAGGATACCTGCATTACGTGCGATTGCCTTGGCAGTGTTGAGGTTATCGCCAGTAATCATGCGAACAAAGACACCGGCGTGTCTAAAGGCGGCGACGGATTCAACCACACCGGGACGGAGAGGGTCCATGATGCCTACAATACCAATCAGGATAAGGTTCTCCAGGGGAGGTTCATCGTCAGAGACACCTCCAAAGTCACCGTTGGAAAGGTCGCGATAGGCCAGTGCAATGGTACGGAGTGCCTTGTCGGCATAAGTAGAGATGATATTGTTAAAGCGATCCGTAGCGGCCTGGTCCAAGTCCTTGACCTGTCCACTCTTGTCGGTATAGTACTTGCATGACTCCAATACAATCTCAGAGGCGCCCTTGGTATGCATGCGGTAATCAGACTGGCCTGGCGTCTTTGCAGAGTTTTCCTTGGTTTCGGTAATCGTGGTCATCGTCTTGCGTTTCGATGCAAAGGGGTAGACCTTGGCGACGGTAGCGTCATGACGAATGTCTTTGTAATCAGAACCGATCATTTTGGTGAAATCGAGCAGTGCACACTCTGTCTTTGAACCGATAAATTCAATCCTCCCATTCTCTCCCTTGTCCTCAAAGGCAGTCGAGTTGACGGCGACCGTCTCGATAAAGAGATCCACCACGTCCGTGTCCTGCAGCTCCTTTGCCCAGTGCTTACCTTCCTCTGGCTTGTCAAATTCCTCTTCGGCCAATGTACCATGCGTCACGGTCATTTTATTTTGTGTCAGCGTACCCGTCTTATCGGAGCAGATGGCGGTGGCGTTTCCCATGGTCTCGCATGCGGCAAGCACACGTACCAGGTTATTGTCTTTGAGCATCTGAGTGGTAGCAAACGCCAATGCCATTGTCACGGCCATGGGGAGGCCCTCGGGGACGGCAACAACAATAATGGTAATGGCTTGAATCACAATACTAATCATGGCAGCGGCGATATCGGCAGCGGGTGGGAATTGCGGGCTCAATGCAGCGGTGATGAAATACTTGCCCACCAACACCACCAGCATCAGCAACGCAGCGGCAAAGCCCATCTTTGCAATCTGCTCAGCAAGGATATCCAGTTTCATCTGCAATGGGGTGCCCTCGGCCTCATCACCACGCATCGACATCATTGTCTTTCCAAAGAACGAGTTCTCCCCTACAGCAATCACCACACATCGACCCACACCCTCCAACACTTTGGAACCCGATAGTATGAAGCAATCGCCACCGTCGGGGTGTCCCTCTGGATGCTTCTTCATGGTATCTGACTCACCAGTGGCAGAGGACTCGTCACAGGCCACATTATGACCCTTGAGGAAGAGACCGTCTACGGGGATGATATCGCCTGGTTCGAGCATCAGCACATCACCCACGTTGAGATCATAGACGCTGATTTGCTGTTCGCGGCCTCCGCGAAGGACCTTGACCGTGCGATCTTCCTTTTTGGCATTGAGTTTTTTGAATTGTGCCTCTTTTTGGTAATCGTTGACAGCATTTGTAAGTACGACGGCCAAAACGGCGACAAGAATAGCCGTTCCCTCAACCCTTATGAAAGAAAAAGATTTTTTTTTTTTATCAGATATAGTCTGAGAAGATGTATATATAGTACTTTACCATCCTACACGAGGTTCATCTGGTGGATGACGAGGGGAATAATCTTCCCAGATACCAACAGCTAATGAAACAATGGAAGCAATACTAAAAATAAAATAAATAAAAAAAAACCGGGGTGTTTGTTAAGCGATCATTCGTTTCTTTGACGTCATTTCCTAGAATATATTCCCTTTACCTCAGCATAATCAATGTCTTATCATTATAAGCAGCCCATAACAACTCTAGAAACGTCTTTGACTTTGGTTCAGGTAGTACATTCTTACCAAATTGAGCCTGGCGATCGCTAAACGCCTCTTCGGAGGATGAACCCGCGCCTTCGTCTGCAGAGAGACCAGTATTTGGGTCGACTTGCAGTTTCTTGCAAATCTCTTTGATACCTCCCATTTTTTTCAGAAGCTCTTGGTTCTTGGGGTCGATTAAGGCCGAGAGATCATCGGGACTGAGCTCGAAGGTGTCTCCATCCTTTTTATTGTTATTGAGTAATGGCTGTCGTTCGTCAGCTGCCATTTAATCGTTTTCTTTCCTTTTATGCCAGGTGTAATTGATGTTGCAAAAAAAAAAAAAGGGTTAAAAATACCACCAAGCAAAAAAAAAAAAAAAAGAAAAAAAAGTTGTCAAAAATGATTTAATAAATAAATACAAGTTATTAAATTATTTTTATATCAGAAACAATATATTCCAAGACAAAAAGTGATTAAGGAAAACTTGATTGGGTGATAAATGACTTGATAAGAAACAAACAAAAAACGTTTATTTAATAATGAAATCTCTTTCTTTATCTCTAGCAGATTTATGTTCCTATTTACTCTATTTTTTTTTTTTGTTGAGATCTAAATATAGCTTGAAATTGACAGGTAACTTTTACAGGATTTTAGTCTTAATTGGTACGATTGATTTTTTTTTGGTAAAATTTTGGTACAAAGTGAATTTATATTTTGAATGAAATACATAAGAATAGATAATATATAGTGGTAACATTTACCTTAAGCCTAGTTCTTTGTTAATACACCTGTCCCAGAAGGTCTCAGCATGTCTTACCCAACCTTGAGCAGTCTTTAATAGTAACAGATCCACAAGCTGCAGGAAGACGAGATGTCAAAGTATCTGCTTTATCATGTGGGTTTCTCTTGATATTAATCTTTATTTTTGACCAACATTCTTCGATCGGGTTTAAAAAAGGAGAGTAAGGAGGCATGAACAAAGGTTTATATCCTCTCTTATTGATAGCATCAACAACAAATGCAGAATGGTGAATTTTACAGTTATCCATTACTATAAAAAATACTTTTTTGTCGTGCCTATCAAGTGTGTCCATTACTGTTTCCAAAAACTTGACAATATGATATGCCGTGGTCCCCTTTTTCAAAGGCTTTTTCTTTTCAGGGTCTTTTGCTTTTCTTTTTTTGGTGGCAGGGTTCGCATACTCTTGTTCAAGCTTTTCTGCGTCAGCCTTTGTTAAAGGTTCAACTTTGGAAAAATTGACCGTTCCAAAATATGCAATGCATCCAACAATACTAATGTTAGCACCTCTTTGTTTGTGAACAGTAACGTTTGCTGGCTCTCCTACTTTGGACCAAGCTCGTCCTCTTATCATATGCGTATTAAAGCCTGCTTCATCCACAAATACGCAATTCTTTTGAAAGTCGACGCCTATTTCTTTCCATTTACTTACCACCTCATAACGAAGGCGAAGTGTTCGTTCAACATCCCTTTCTTCGTTGTATAAAGATGCCTTTTTTTAAGGAAAAAGCGCAATCTACTGCTACATGCTTCCACAGATCAGGGATAGAAATGTCTTCTAAGTCTGGAAATTGCCCGAGAAGAGCTTCTTTGGCTTTGTGTTTTTTTACTTGTTTTGTTTTTGCCATCATTAATACGATAAATAAAGAAAGATATATATTAATTGTTTATCATCAAGTGACAACAGCTTTTTTGGAAGTGCTAATTTTCTCACACGTACCTAATTTACTGAATATGTTTGGCTTTTCAAAGTAAACATTGATGTAGTTATTTATTATTAATTAAACAAGTCGTGTTACTTTTTCTTTTCTTTTCTTTTTCTCTCTCTTTCTTCTTTGTAGTCGCTTAAAAAAAAATGCTCATTAGTACTTTTGCTTTCATTGTTATCACAGCTATTAGCTTACTCACAACAGTATACGTTGCTACAAATTTTGATATCCAAGACTATTATTTTTTGAAAGACATTTTTGTATCTGGAATACACAATTCAGTCATTATAGAGCCAACACCAACCACCATTTTTGAAACTTTTGAACAAGCCAATATCCTTTTTGATACACCACCACCACCAGTCACTGAAGAGGAGTCTATACCCAGTTTTGAAGAAATCGCAGAGGCGTCGCCAACTGACCTCGTTGAACGAGAATCGGTGGCGCCTACCAACACAACATACCGTAAGTTCTGTTATAATCACATATATATTAAATAGAATCTGTTTACTTATTTATATATTTTTGAAATAGCATGGGTCCTCTTCAAAATAGTGGCTGGTATAGACTTGGTCTACATTTTTGCTTGGTTTTTGTCTTGGCTTTGTTCGTCTCGTCCTCCTCCTCAACCTCCACCTGTCTCACCACCTGTTCCATCACCAGTTTTGTCACCTTTTCCATCTCCCACTCCATCTCCTGTTTTGACACCTTTCTCATCGCCTTCAATATCACCTCCACTACCGCCTCTACTCGAGTGGGAGGATGATCTTTTGGAATTGGAGGACGATCTTTCGGAATGGGAGGATGATTTTTTGGAATGGGTTGACGACGAAAGATACGACTCGTGGTGACACGTATTCCAGTTTTGCTGTCGACAATTTTGATTTTACCCTGAAGTACAGAAAATAAAAACCTCACAAAAAAATTTGAAAAAATAAAAAAAAACCAAAAAAACAACCGCTCTCTTCATTAGCGCACCAGTTCCCGAAAACCCATGAAGCATTCCGTGTCCATTGAAGCAATTGAGGGTGCGCTGCCCGAGCTGTCAGTTCCTCGCTGGAGAATTCTCTTCTGGTAGAGAGGGTTAGGCTACCTGGACTTCCAGTCGGTTCCGGGCATCTTTGGAGTAAGTTGTTGGTCATTTTGGTTACTAACTGCGCTCTTTTTCTTCAGGTACCTTCATATTCTGTAGCAAAGTGGCATTAGGGTATCCAGGGTATCTTTTTTACTGGTGGAACTTTTACGAAATTGCCTTTCATGGGTTTTTATGAAGACAAGTCAAAAGTAAGTATATAAATCAATTCAATTTTAAAAAAATAAATGAAAAATATTATAAAAAAAGAAACGTTTGCTCATAACCTTATAAATGATTATCTCCCTGATGAGCTTCTTTATCCGCAAGTCTTGGATAAAGAAGTTTTGTTTCCTTTTCCGTTCTTTCAAAGGCATTTGAATAAGAGTGACATTCTGGTATTTTGATCTCCTGAACAGGTATCTGTCACCAAACTACAGGGTTGGGTATTTGTAGGGTGAGAGTTCAGGCAGTGCCAAATGGCGCAGCAACTTGCCTTAGAGATGATCTGGGATCATTGGCGGTCTGGGCTGGTCTTTCCCAATCTGCTGGAAGGTTTTCTTTGGCGAGGCTGATAGCTCATGTGGGATGGTTATATCCTTCTTTTGTGGATTTGGATAGGGTTTGTGGATTGGGTAAGTACGGATTTGGTGGGCATCATCCTTGTATATATTTTCTATCCTTTCTGTATTTATTCTTTCTCCTTGTACATATTTTTTATCTTTCTTTTATCAATTACCGTGCTTTTTTCTTGTATATAACCTTTTTTTTGTAAATACCGCACATTCTTGTACATATATATACACCCATTCTGTACTTCACTGTATATATCATTTTTGAAACACAACACCCATTTTGCTTTTTTGCCGTTTTTCTCTTTTTGCCTGGAGAGAAAGAGGGGTGCACTTATTAGATATTTCTTGTGCTTTGGCATTGGCATTTGATATTTTCTAACAAAAAACAAGATGGGATCAAGTATCCAACCAAAGTTGTCAAGGAAAAAAAAGGTAAATATATATATATACATATAAAAGAAAACCAAAGATTAATTTATTATAATTTAAATAGAAAATGAATCAAAGCAAATCAAAGCAAAGCAAGCAATGTTCATGATGAAGCAAACAAGCGACTCTAGCAAGTGAACCAAGTACAAAAAAGAACAGCAATCTTATTGAGCACTGACTACAGCTCAAGTTCCTGCAATCAACCACGCTGCTTGCCATCTCATACATGACTTTTAAAACAAAAAAGAATCTACTTTGACAACTTATTCATTCGAAACATCTACCAAAAAAAAAAGTTGATCCTCTGGCTATCTCTTTCTGCACTCTTAATTGATGAAGAATAATTCACACGCTGTTTCTGAATGAAAACAACATTTCAATGAAGAAGACGCCTTATAAAAGTCATGAACTCTACATGAAAAGTTTAGCTTTGCTTCTATGCCAAAAAAAGGCTTGGTCTGTCATATTTCTCTCGTGCTAAATCCAAGGTCTACATATCAAGAATCATACAACTATTCACCTTGGCATTTACGAATAGTAACAACTTACAGTGTGAGATGGATGATGACCAGAACAAATACTTTATAAAACACAGCTTTTAAATTCAAGTTTAGGTAAGAAACATCAATAAATACATTTTATTCATGATACTGATTATTTCTAGATTTATACTACATTTAAAATAGAGGCAATAACCAAAGGTGTACCATCTACTAAATTGTGTCTACAAAACCATTTATATTCTCTATTTTTACATTTGTGGTTTTTTTATAATTAGTTCTTGATACAGCATAAAAATGACTGCCTCCTTCTTCAGTTGAATATATCTTTCCATGTATTCTGTATTTGTATACCACTATAGGCTTTTCTTTCTTTTTCTTTTTCTTGCCGCTTGTGGTGTGTTCTTTCGCTTAGCTCTTCAATGTGGTCAAGGTTAAAAAAACCCCTCCTTCAAAATCTCCTCCATCGCTTTTTATATCCATATTTTTTGTTGCGCTTCTTGCCATAAATTTATTGGATTTTTTTGTGTGTGTTTTTTGTTTTTCTTTTGTTTTTTGTTTATTTGTTTAATTGAGTAATACGTTCGTACTCCCTTTCTTGAAGGATTGAGCTGTAAAAAAAAAAAAAAAAAAGAAAAAAAAAGAGGAAAGAGGGATATGTTTCAGCTCCATTTGCCGTGTAGACATTGGGTTTTCCACAGTTTGGACAAGTTATATTATCTGATTTTTTAAATAAGCCTTCCTAGGCAACCCGTGTCCCAGTTCATGTGAACTGCCGCATAAAAAATTATACTGGAAAAAACTCGGTACCTGCAGAGAATAATAACGATCTTGTTGCAAGTCGATTGAGAACTCTACGAGGCATTATGCGTCAATTAATCTACAAGCACCATGGAACAAATGTGAAGGAAAGTCATGTAAAATATTTACTATCAGATATTCAGCCAAAGGAACTTGAGGTTTGTCTACTGATTATCAACAAACTCATGCCGTATGTTCCAAAGAAAGAGAATCTCTTGATTAATGCACATCATCTTCCTTTTTTTCTTATAGTTAATCAGATATTGCAAAGCACTGGATATAGCAACTATCTCTCCAATTTCTACACGCAATAAATTACATACCTTAAATATCGGTGCACCATCTTTATTTTGTGATTCTACAACATGTTTATTTATTTTTTTTAGCAAAAAAAACAAAAAAAAAACAATCAAATCAAGAGCATCAGCAATAGAATTAAAGGATGCCGTTTTCAGCCCATTCTTTGATATTAAGGCTATACATTCAACATGTAGTAGCTATGGACTCGAGTTTGCGCACACTATACATATGTTATCCAAACTGAAAACTGTGAGAATTGCTGGTACTTTGAAAAGAGAAATTTTCCCGGTCACATCTACTTCCAAACAAAAGAAAACCAAAGCAAAAGTAATGACCAGTGGCACTAATGCAACAATAAATATATCTGAAATAACTACAAGTAGTACCAGTACAGAAATGGATAAAGCAGAAATCGAAGTGCTGAAAAGAAAACTCCAGGAATGCTACATTAAGAGAAAAGACAGCTTTCTGAACTCGAATTTACATCAGATGAAGAAAGATTGGATTAAAAAAGATAAGAGAGACCTAACTAAAGAAAAAACAGAAAGTAACAGTCACCTATATCATGATATCAACAAAGTCAAACAAGCCAAATGGAAGCTTAACAAAGAGCTGATGGACATTAAAGAAAGACTTTCAAAAAGAAAACAAACGCTCTACAACAAACAAAAGGAATCAGATGAAAGCTAGATTGCTGGACTGCCAGACTCAAACACCATCAACTCGAATTTTGAAATTACCAACACACAGTTCAAAGTTGTGGAAAAGGTGGAACAAACAACGGGCTTTTTACAATGGCAGAGATGGTTGGTTTTTCCTTGTGAAAATTCAAGTACCATATCAACTTATACAATAGATACTCAGTTTTGGAAGAGTCGTCAGAAGGTAAATTGATAAATACTGCCGAAAGCAATTTTCTAAATTAACTTTAACTATATTATATTATGCGGCATTGGCAGAACATCCACTTGAATTACTATCGTCAGGTTATTTAAAGCCACCCAAGTCCCACTCTGTACACAGCTCTGAGATTAACCTCAAAACAAGTGCAAAGAAAATGAAGAAACGTCTAGAACTCCGGGAAAAAATACCAGAAAACAAAGAGGTTCTCGATGCTGAATCAAATCTAGCTAAAAGTAACTAATATAATATTAATATTAACAGTATCCAAGAACTCGAAGAATCCCATAGTGAAGCCATAAAGATTAGAAAAAAGAGCCAAAACCTTTATTTCTCTGAAACCTGAATGAGGTAGAAGTGCTCGTACGAGCTTCAGAAGCAATACTTTATCGGTGCTCCACAGAACGAAAGTTCGTTTTAACTCGTAAAACAAATTAATTATGTTTATTGGTGACCGTGGGTTGGGCATTAGATTACGTATAAAGGGATTTCTTAAATACGGATGGCACTAGAAGCCAAAAAACATGAATTTTATACACCAGTGGCTATCATAAACAAATACAATACCTCTCAAACTTGCATTTATTGCTACAAGAAGTTATCGCACCCTTATAAGGTAGTGAAAAAAAAAAATGGAAAGAAAAAAATATAGACGATGAATGGAACTTTGCAATGTGAGAATACAAATTGTGTATCATTTAAATCGAAAAAGGCTAGCAGGAGTAGGGATCAACTCTCATCGATGGCAATTGGTTTGGTCGGTTGTTCATAGTTGCCCGTTGGTACTACCATTTCGGTCTTTGATCATAAAGTCAGTCAATCCAACACTGACTTGTATAATAACAATGCCGTTTCGTTCTTTACTGTAACTGGTTCACGCGCCTGAATACGATGTATTTAATATCAGAGAGTATTTGTAAGTATACCTTTGACATGAATAAAAGATAGTTCTTATTAGCTTTATTTTTTGGACTCACTTTCCAGACACTCCTTTAGTATTCCACTGTGATATACAGAACAATTCATTCTCTTGTCTTTTTATCAACCTTTTTTTTTTTTAATAATACCATTCCTTATATTCTATGTTGAAATATAGCTTAAAATGATGACTGTTACCATGGTAACGGATATAGAGCACCACCATGACAACAGATTCGAATCAACTTGCGATAGTGCGGTGTGAGGTCACTCTATCGTATTAAAACTCAGTCAAAATATACACACAAGACAGTTTTATGTGAAAAAACTTTTTTTGTCAGTTTTTTAAACTATTTATACACTTCTATTTTCTTTATAAACGAAAATAAAAACATGTCTTCTCCAACAGGATCTATTAACGAAGCTGGTAAAGTGTCTTTTATAAAGAAGAATAAAAAAGCCTAGCTAAAAATAATATATGTATATATAAATATATAAAATAGATTTTATAGAAGATGGCAGTCTAAATAAAAAAAGAGGACGAGCCCAATCTCAAGAACCTGTTGCTTTAGTAAAAGAAGACGAGGTGAGGTGGATATATCTTTTTAGAAAAAATAAATAAAAGTGATATTAAATCTATATTTTAAAATGTATATATCAGCAAGTAGAAGAGAAGTCAACTACTGTATCTGCTCCAAAAAAGACGTAAATACGATTATTATTATTATTCTCTAAAAAGAAAGAAGCAAAGAAAATAACATGTATTTAGTAAACGTGATGAAGAGGCTTCTACAGTCAGTACAATTCGTAAAAATATGAAGGATATGACAACTACTGATAAAACGTCTGAAGGCGGCAATTCACACGATGGCGACGAACAAATGGGAGCCATTGATGAAGAAGAAGACGACGATATAGAAGAAGATCAAGAACCACCTACAGCAAGTGCTCTCGCTCAATTTGGTGGAAATTCTAAAAATGATGACGACTGGGGAGAATTCGCTCAGGACGATGAAGAAGAAGAGGCTGAGAAGCCAAAAGAGGATTTAAACAAGTCCAAATATACTTTTGGTGCGTCTTCTGGGTTTGGTACAAAAGGTTGGGCAGTTTCACACCAAACCATGCCCACTCCTTCTAAGGTAAGATGATAATAAGAATAATAACACGAGATACACACGTAAATAATACCAACTACTATATTAGCAACCTACCTTTGGCGGTTTTGGTAGCTCATCTGGATTTGGTGGATTTAAGGCATCACCTTCACCCTTTACAGACAGTAACACTAATACCAAATCTATTCCATCTTTCAGTTCCTTTGCAAAGGCAACCACTTCACCATTTGCCGCCGCTGCTGCTGCTGGTAGCAATGCATTGTCTCCAAATAGCACATCGGTCACCTCACCTGGTGCTGAGGATAATAATAAGGAAAGCGACAACGAGAATGACCATGACAATAAGGAAAAGGCCGCTGATACAACACCATCTACTACTACTACTACTACTACTACAACCACATTTGGTGAGACTGCAAAGGTTAAAGTACCTGGTGTTAAGGAAACAAAAGGTAAGGAAAGAGAGAAAGAGAGAAAGAGAGAAAGAAGATAATAACATGGTTTATATAGTCACCACAGGCGAAGAAAATGAGGACACAATTTGCCAAACAAAAGGCAAACTATACGTAATGGATAACACGCAGAATTGGAAGGAACGCGGAGTCGGTACCTTCCGTCTCAACAAGCACGAAAATGAGAGCCGTCTTGTTATGCGTACTGACAGTGTATATCGTCTTATCCTTAATTTAAAGCTCTTCCCCGGAATGAAGATATTCATCATGCAAGACAAGTTTATCCGTTTTGGTACATTGGAAACGGAAACAAATGAGGACGGAACAAGCGAGACAAAGCTTGTCAATTACGCGCTTAAATTAGGTAGTGCTTCTACAGCACAGGAGATCTGTCAACATATCATATCTTGTATTCCTCCACCCTCTTCCTCTCCCTCATCACCTAATGAATCATAAATATATATATAAAATATATACAATTATTTAGAAAAACAAAGAGGCACACTTGTTACATGTTGGAACTGTTATTGTTATATTCATATTGGTGAACTTTTCTTATATAGAAAGAAGTGTACAGATATATATTGGTAGTTAATAAATCACTTTATTATCGAGTGCCTGAACAAAAAAGGAGGTCAAATAAGAGTCACATGTGTATTGGCAAAGTGTGTTTGGAGAGAAAGAGGAAAACGTGGTGTGGAGTAAACTCCGCTATTTTCGAGCTATTTATATTTTCTCGTTCTTCTAAATATACATTCACCACCTCTCTTTTTATAAGTACAATCATGACCGAAGATGTCATTGCAAAGCCAATTAATATTAATGTAAAGTATAATAAAGCTCTTTCTCTCTTTCTCATACTTACCTTCTTCTTCTCTCTAGTCAGCGCCTAGTTGTAAGTTGAAAATGATGATCTAGTTGTTTTTTTTTATTAAAACGCCTCATTACAGCCAAAACAAAAGCCAGTTCGATACACAGTCAGTCACTCGGAAGAAGTAAGATACCGAAAACAAGCCCTTCGAGGATATTTAAATAATGATTCATTTTACTAGGCGAGGATGAAGGACTTGAATTTTATATGAAACATGAAGATGAGAAATCAAGGTACAGAAACCCTCCTCTTTAAAAAAAAACCTTATTTTTCGTGTAAATAGAAACTTTAAAAAATAAAAGGATATTAGTTATAGAAAACAAAAGTTGGGATTTTTTCAAAGAATCGGATTGAAAAAGAAACAACAAAAGCAACAGCCATTGGATGAAGAAGAGCACCAACGCATTATTGATGAATTGGAAGAAGAGGAAGCAGTAAGGGATGAATATGAAGAAGATAGTAGTTCAAGTATATCATCGGATCATTCAGAGGTGCTACTACCTTCTTCCAATGCATCTGTTTACAGTGGAAAGTATATTAAGGTAATATTAGTAGTAAAAGATGATGACTCGATTTTAAAAAGTAATGCTTTTTATAAAGACCAAGACAAAACACAAAAAACACAACCAAGAATTTTCACGACTTGTGCTTGCACAAACTATCCCAACTCGATTGGATGCATCACCACAAGATGTATCATCTGAACCTGAGCCAGGACCCAATCATCCCTATGGTGCACTATGGGTGCTAAAGTTTAGTAAGGATGGTCGTTACTTGGCATCGGCAGGTCAGAGCTGTGTTGTTCATATTTGGAGACTGGTGTTTCACCAAGAGAATGAAGGTATTAGTGTATTGGATGAGACACCGTTCAAAGAGTACCGAGGTCATAGTGCTGATATTTTGGATCTTGCATGGTCAAAGGTACTTTATTATTACTGGTTGAGAGGTTCTTGGATTAAGTATGATCATTGTTCTTTAGAATAACTTTCTTTTATCGAGTTCGATGGATAATACTGTGAGGTAAGAAGGAAAATGCTGTCAAAGTAAACAAGTTTAATGTTATTGTTGTTAGATTGTGGCACATTGAAAAAAATGTTTGTTTATGTGTATTTCGACATTTGAATTTTGTTACATCAATCCAGTTTCATCCAAAAGTAAAGAGTTAAAACAGTCGTAGAATTTTAATCTAACTATTATGGTTTATACACTTTATATACATAGGATGATCGATTCTTTCTTTCAGGTTCGATGGATGGTCGTGTTCGTATTTGGAATATTCCCGAAAAGAGTGTCGCATTCTGGAACGAAATACCCGGCGAACGTTTTGTCACGGCCGTTGGTTTCACCTTGGATGGAAAGATGGTAACTGCAGGTTCGCACGATGGCCATGTTTATTTCTTTGAGACCCAAGGTCTTAAATACAATACGCAGATATCGGTTGTAAATGACAATGGTAGAAATTCTTCCTATTCAAAAAAGGGACCCAAGATTACGGGTATTGAAGTGATGCCAGGCATGCCACCTGGTGAGGAGAAGATTTTGGTTTCAAGCAATGATTCAAAAATGAGACTCTATAATATGAAGGATAAGAGTTTGATGTTCAAGTATAAGGGGGTAGTGAATTCGTCTCTACAGATAAAGGCTAATTTCAGGTAAAGAACATCATTTAGAAATTGGATCAATGTCTGACTATATGTCTATCTATAGCGATGATGGACAATATATCATTAGCGGTTCAGAGGATTGCCATGTGTATATCTGGCGCACCGAACAAGCAAGTGTCAATCCATTCCATCACTTGCAAGAAGCACGCAACAAGGCCATCTCAGCATTAGAACATGTCAATGAATCTACGTTTCACATTAATGCCTTTCACCATCACAGCAACCAGCAACCAAAACGAATAGGAAAATGGTTAAAAAAGAGGAACCATGACGACACTAATAATCAAGGAAATGATGATAATCATAACAAGATTCGTAGTCGTACTGAGTATTTCGAGGCGCATGACTATATTGTCACCTCTGCTGCCTTCGCACCATCAAAGACCCGTCATCTTATTGCAAATTCCAAGCTAGATACCATTTATAATAATACCCCACAACGTCGACTTTCTAGTTCAAGTTCTTCTTCTTTTTATTATAACCAAGAAAACGTAGGTCACATCATTGCAACTGCGGATTACCGTGGTGTGATAAAGGTATGGCGTGTAGATTCAAGTTCATCTTACACTCCAAAGAGGAAACAACAAGGCGAATCGTTATCGCCACCTTCAAGCGATATGAGTTCATTATCGGGTATTAATTCAAAATCTGCGCCTGCGTCACCTGTAGTGAAGCGTAACTTTGGTATATTCGGAAACCGTCAGTCAAAGTAGCAGCAGTAGCGATATACACTAGTTGCATTCATTCTTGTTACTCGTGTTAGAGTGATATCATGTACATATATAATTTAAAATAAAACGTCTTTGTCAAAAGAAAAGTATTATTCATTTATCATTCATCATGTTGGATTACAAGTTGCTTCTTACAAGAAATGGTAGTTGTTCCCTGTGTATGACTTATTCTACACACGTCCAATCTAGGTTCAATAACGGATAAAATAGCAGTCCAATCCGATGCAATACGTTCATTTCCTTTAGTAACAGTTATTGTATGATACCCGTTACAATACACAAACTAATCCAGACGGATGCATTTCAATTTGATATATTCCACAAAGGTGTCTTTTTGCTCGTAATTTTTATCAATGTCCATTATAGTCAACACTCTCATCTTTTCTGCTGGCTTGATGTTGAGAGATTATAAATCCACTAGAGCTGGAGATGACACATTATTTATAACCAATGATATAAGTGATGGCGTGTCAATGTGAAGTTATTATATGTTCTTGATTTTATCAAGAACCACTTGCATTATTTTCCTGGTTGAGATCCACCTTTTGCTTTTTCGATTATTGCATTGCGATACTCGTAGGACAGTTTGAGTGCAAGTTGGATCATTTCAAAGAGATAGCTATCTCAAAGAACTTCGTCCCATTTACGACATACAAAAGCATAAATTGTAGCTTTTGTTCAAAATGAAGATGTTTAGATATGGTGATAAGGATATCAGTTGAATGCTTATTCACTTCAGAAATAAACAACACGCAAAGAAACAAAATAAGAATTTACGATTTTTTTGAAAAAATTAACTTTTAGCTTTGTTGTTTAGATATTACGAAAGACTTATATCACTTGAAGCCGATGCCTATAGATGGTAATTTGTATTCAGTCATGATTTCATGCTTTGATCTCTCTTTCAAGTATACGCCCTATCGATAACTGACGAACATAGAAAAACACTCTCGCACATGTTAAAATACACACATTTGAATGAGTATATAAAAATGTATATTAAAAAACCTTCTGCCTAATACTCAATATCAAAATACATTTATTTGTTTATTTAATAAACAATTATTATTATTCTAAACGGAATAATACTTTATCTCAACCATTCCCTTTATCTTTCCAAACCATTTCATCGATTTTTGTCTAGTATATGATGATTCTGTAAATATTCACATCTTTTTATAAATAACATGGAATAATATATCATTTTCTTGAAATAAACAGGATTTTTAAGCTGATCTCATCGATAGAACTGTTATCTGGTTTGCAAAGTAAACTCAGATTTGGAAAGCCATTTAGTCCAAAACACACTCATCAGATACACGTATATGTATATATTTGTCTACATTCCATACATAAACATATACGCTTTTTTTTATTGAACAAAAAGATCTCTCTCTCTCTCATTCACACTCGCACACTCACTTTTTTTTTTCTATAGGTAATTTAAACAACATCCCTTATGGTATTAGTGGTGAATCAGCCTGCAAGTTTCCCAAAAACAGTCACCGTTAACCATCTGAGTCTGTACGCGACACAAAAGTTCATATTCTAGCGCCTTTCTTAGCTTTAAATTGAAAATATCTAAAGGTTATTGCCAACTGTACATATATTTACTTTAATCTCTTTCCAAACTAAATTAATTAAAAAAAAAAGGAATACATCATATGACATCATTTATGGATTTGACGTGATCGTAGTGTATAAGTTTATATTTTTAAAGTTTTACTAAACTAAAAGAAATGCCTTTGTATCACAAAAGTCAAAATAAAAAAGGTTAACAGTAGGTGTGGATACTATATTGAATCTAACAGATGCAAAATATCGGTATAATGACTATTTTCATTTTTGTGGTGGTGCTTAGAAGAAGGTAATGGAGGATATTAAGTATGTACGGATATAGCTTTTGAGATTATTTTTTTTTGGTTTTAATAATTCTAATAATTTAAAAAGTAAATGCTGATATGATCCCTGATAAGATAAGAGATTTGCCAACTGATATGTATATTTTGTATATATATATATATAATGTGAGAAGATTAAAGCATAAGTCCTCTTGATCAATAAATAAATACATACACTCTTCTTTATTGATGAGAAGAAAAAAAAAAGGAGGGGAAACGTTGTAAAAAGTGGGGAATCACTGTATTCACACGGAAAGTATAAGGAATTATGCTTTTTAACGGGAAAAAAACCTGTGATATATGATGGAACAATAAAAAAAATAACCTCCCCCAAAATGTCTCAACCTCCTCGATACCTTTTCCAACCTTTGTACTTACCAAACCAGTGTGTGACTAAGACCAAAATGTAATCTTTGCTTTTGTTTTTACTGATCCATTACAATCCATCTAGCGCTACTTGTTTGTGTATTTCTTTTAAAAAATAAAATAAAAAGTATAATCTCTTCTGATATCGAAACGGTGTATCAATTTTTTTTGTTGCAGTGATGTTTCAAAAAAAAAAAAGAAAAACCATTGATGACTATTTTGATAAAGAAAAATTCGACACGTGCTAAATTACTATGACAGAGATTATTTCTAACAAACTGATATGAAGTTTATTTATTTATTTCTAAGTAAAAAAAATGATGTGACATGCTTTGATTTGATGAAAAGTTGGGTTGTTATTTACAAAACGTTCTTGTTGTTCAAGGCGTCCATGGACTCAACGATACGGTCAACCATGGTAACTTCAGCAGCACGGATAAAGACACGGGGATCGTAGTACTTCTTGTTGGGCTTCTCAGCACCTTCGGGGTTACCGACCTGGGATTGGAGGTAGGGCTTGTTCTTCTCATAGAAGTCACGGAGACCCTTCCAGTAGGCCCATTGAGTATCGGTATCAACGTTCATCTTGACAACACCAAAGCTAAGAGCAGTGGAGATTTCCTGAGCAGTGGAACCGGAACCACCGTGGAAGACAAAGTAGACGGGCTTGGTGTTATCAGTCTTGAGTTGTTCCTGGACAAAAGCTTGATGCTTACCCAAAAGTTCGGGGTGAAGCTTGACGTTACCGGGAGCATAGACACCGTGGACGTTACCGAAAGCAGCGGCAATGGAGAAGAGGTCAGTGACCTCGGAGAAGCGACGGTAGATTTCCCAGATATCTTCGGGTTGAGTGTAAAGGGCAGAGTTGTCAACATCAGAGTTATCAACACCATCTTCCTCACCACCAGTAATACCGATTTCCATCTCGAGGAGACACTTCATAGGAGCCATGCGCTTGAGGTATTCAAGACAGATTTCAATGTTCTCTTCCATGGGGTCCTCAGAGAGATCCAACATGTGGGAGGAGAAAAGAGGCTCACCGTGGGCCTTGAAGTATTCTTCATCAGCGGCAATCATACCGTCAAACCAGGGCAAGAGCTTCTTGGCACAATGGTCAGAGTGGACAAGGACGGGGACACCGTAGGCCTTGGCAACGGAACGGACATAATGAGCACCAGAGACGGCACCGAGGATAGAGGCTTCCTGGTTCTTGTTGTCAATGGCCTTACCAGCAACATAGGCAGCACCACCGTTGGAGAACTGGATGATGACAGGAGACTGGTTCTTCTTGGCAGCTTCAAGAGCAGCATTGACAGTACTGTAGATATAATAAATTAGTATGAAACATTTTTGGCAATAGTGAGAAAAGAGAATATTCCTTTTTAACTCTCCGCTCTGTCCCAATTTCCCATTTTTTTTCCCTTTATCTTACCTGGTAGAAGTACAGTTAATGGCGGGGATAGCGAAACCGTTCTTTTGAGCTACAATAGAGACACCTGTCAGTTAACCTTTTCTTTTCATATTTAAATAATATGTATAAACTCACCATAGTCAAAAAGCTTCTTAACGTTATCACCAGTAAGAACGCCAGCAGGAACAATATCAAGGAGACCCATTTTTATGATTATATTATTGATTGAAGAATAATGAAGAGAAAAAAAAACAAAAAAATAGGACCAAAAGTATGTACCTTTTATATCTTAATTTTTTTTTTTTAATCTCTCGGGATCAGTTGGTATTGTAAAACCAAACGATCTATTATTGATCGCTCGAATGATAAAGAAAAAAATATTTTGAAAATGAATCTGAATCCCCTGCTATCTTCGAAACGCAGTTTAAATCGATCAATGAACGTTCAGCATTTTTCTTTCACTCTCTGTTTCTGTTACTGAATTAATGAATATATATAAAGCAGCACATTAGATGATATGTATATACAAATGAAAAGTGTTTTATGATTACACGAAATTCAAATAGAGATCGATTACATAAAAGATTGCTACCATTGATAAAAGATCATTCGCTCACAAAAAAAAAGTCATCAGATTATGATAGATTACTCTCTGAGCTGGTCTTTAATTATTCAAAATGTTTATGTTTTAGAATGGTTTATATTTATTATCTTATTATTGTGAGTGGTTTTGAATCAAGCTAATTTGGTGGTGTGTTGGATGTAGAAAAATAGAAAGAAAAAAAAAGAGACAACAAGGATGGATAGAATGATAGTATTTTTTTTTATATATTTTTCTGTTTGTTGTGTATATAATATATATAATGCTTATGTTAATGTATATAATACATAGATACATTATGGAAATAGTAATAGAATATATAATATATACATATTAACAAGCATATCTGTTATTATCAAGTTAAAATAAGATTAGATTAACTTTCTCGTGGCATTTCTTCATTAAAATACAAACCTTTTTGTCCAGTCACGTGCCATATTATCATGTTGTTCTCTATCTGTCAAATATTCCTGAGCAATAGAGCCAACCAAAGGGTCATCTGCAATAAGAAACAAAAAAAAAAATAAGTAAGGTTACACTGTATTTATAATAAACCAACATACGTGGATTGGCATCAGTTAACAATGAACAGATTGACAGCAAAACTTTAGAAATAGTCAATGCAGGTGACCAATTGTCTTTAAGGATGTCAAGGCAGATGGCGCCCTGACTGTTAATATTACAATGGTAAATGCGAGTCTTGAATACAACCTAACATACACATTTTCATTTAGTTTGTCTCCTCCTTTCTTTTTTTTGTTATGTTCATCCACTCCTTTATTACCTTTGGTGGTTTGAATGGATATTCTTGAGGGAAAGTGACTTCTAAAAAGAAAATACCTCCAGCATAAGGAGATCCACTTGGTCCAGCAATGGTAGAAACCCACTCATAAAGATTATCACCTTTTGGTCCAGCACTAGAATATTCGTTTGGATTTTTAATTTCTTTTTTTTAAAAATTTCTTTTCTTTTGCATAATTTAAGAGTGTATGAAGAATAGTCATTTTTTCATATTTTTAAAAAGTTACCTGCAGTTTGAAGGCGGATCAAGGGAGATCTCTGCTAATTCCTTTGAGATTCTAGATTCAAAATAGCAAGTAGTTGAGTAAAGGATACTATACAAAAACATGAATAAATAAATGCTTGTTTTACCTCTTTGCACTGCTACTCATAGACTTTGAAGGACTAGCCTTTTTCTTGGTGGTCTTTTTAGGCTCTGGAGTTGGACTGCTATTGGCAGAGGAGGAAGACTGAGCAGTGGTGACAGGGGAAGCAGAGCCTTCACTGCTTGTTTGGTTAGGGACGGTTTCCTTCTTCTTTCCGTTTGAACGAGTAGAACGAGTTGTGCTCATTGTGTTGGTGGTGATGGATGAAATGAAATGATTAAAAAGCTAATTAGGTCCAATCTCTGAAAAAAAAATAAAAAGTATGAAAAAAAAATTCTTTCGTTTTCCTCAGTGAAAAAAAAAATCCTCAAGTGACGCGCTGATTTTGATTGGTCCAAGACTGTTCGTTTAAACATACACTCTTCTTCTCTCATAAACACGACAGAGCAAAGTAGGAGAGGATCACGAGTAATAAAGACTGAAGAGTCGCGTGTATATCTCTTTACTATTGATAATTGAATAAAATATTAAATTTAATACATTTTACACGTCTTTTTTTTCACTTTTTATCTGCTTTACACTCTCTCTTTGAATCACGCCTTTATCTTTGTGTTTTCGAGTCATGCTTCTAACTTGTTCCTTTTAGGATAGTTTACAAGCCACAAGCAAGGTGATAGTGAATAGATCAATACAAAGTCGAAATAAATAAATGATTCCAATAGCTCGTAAACTGGAAAACAAAATAAAATATCTTTTTTGGTGAAATATCGTAAATAGCAATTAAAAAACGAAGGTTTTTTATTATTTAAATAGAAAGAGAAATACATTTAATAACAGAAAAGAGTATTTTATAATAATAGTTTTGGATATGAAAAACAGAGTTGTTCTTCTTGGACATACTTTAAGAGACGAGAAAAAAAAATTAAAAAGAAAAAAAAACTATGGCCAACTAAAAAAGGAAAGGAAAACCTAATCTCAAAGTCACAAAAGGCTTTGTGGATATGGCAACGTTTGGTATTTACTTGACTTGAGGGTTTATAGTGAACCACGAGTGTAATCTCACTTAAGAGTCGTGTGGCCCTGAGGATATCACAATAGTTTAAATGCTTTAAATCAAATGCTCTGTGTTTCAATTGGATTGCCCTTTAAATGATTCAATGTTTAACAAGTGAGCATGTATATCCTAAATATTATATTATTTACGAGATAGAGACTTCTCTACTCTGTTTCAATATAGATCATCAATGAGATACAAAATAAAAATATCATGTATAATGGCTACTAAGTAATAACAGAGTCAGCCATCACAAAAACTATGCCATCCGGTCAAATACATAGCAAATAAATGCTATAGAATTGCCGTCACCATCGTAACAAAAAAAAGAAGGAGTAAGAGAGGACATTAACAGAGACTCTCTCTCTCTATTTTGAACTGCGTTCCCCAAATACGGCACTTGGATCCAAATTCTACAAAGCCATAGTGGATTGTTCTCTGAGAGTAGATATTTATATCAAAAGAATACGAATTCTCGAAGTTTTTTTCTTCTTCTTTAACAAATACACTTTATAGTGAAATATGTTCAAACCTCACAGGTTATTTTTGCTACAAAAAGTTTGAATTTCCATTTTAGGATATTCAACTCTGGTCACTTTCTAATATCTTTGGAAAAAATAAAAATCGATGACGTAGAGTTCTTTTTTTCTTACTTTACTTTTATTTTTATTTTTTTCTTCTTTCTCTCTTTACTTTTTTTTTTTTATTTAAGCACATACTCTTTACATATCTTTTTCTTAACTGACAAAGTGTGTTATTCATCGAGTAGGAGAAACGCCTGTGTTTATTTTTCTCCAAAATATAAAAAAAACCATAACAGAATCAACTTTTAATCAAAAAAAGTCATGCAACGAGACGTCTTTAAGAAAGCATTTACCTTATAAGTATTAACCTTTAGACTTTATCTATAATAAAAAAGCTGACATGTTCTCTTCTCTTTTTCTACAAGTCATGAACGTTTCGTACTTGAGATAGATCCAAGCGAGCGTTTTATCAAAGTAATTCGAATAATTCAAAATATAAAAAAGATGATGCTAAAAAAAAAAAAAAAACTACGCGATTTGTATATATTAGGGATTGGCAGAACTGACAATTCATCCTTTACACAATAAACTCACCAATATTCGAATTAATTGTCGCCAATGCAGTACGTGTTTTTTCTATTTATTCCTCATTTAAACACATTTCAGCTAAAATAGATCAATGAATTATATAGAAATCGAAAAAGCACAGGTGAATGGGATTCCTGTTGAGTTTACTTATTCAGACGCAGTGTCTGATCTCACACTCGGATCAAATACAACCATTGCTCACCATCAAGTATATAAAAGCAGATATCTCAATGCTTTAAGAGATGCAAATGAAGGAGAGCTGTTAAGCAAATAGATATTCGACAACAACCAACAGCAGATGATGTATTGGATAAATCGAATAATGAAATTGTTTATGCTCCAATTATTGTTCGAATCGAATATACATTGGAAGATCCACGCAACGGACTTGTTTTTGTCCAAAAGGACGATGAGATTGCACCTTATGTACAGTATTTTTTTTGTCTATAATCTAACGATATACCGATATATTAACGTTACTATTTATATACATATTAGCGTTCCAATCATGTATATACAGTCAACCAACCATTACCTGGAGCAACAAGAGCATGGTTACCCTGTATTGACAGAGTATCAGAAAGATGCACATGGGATATGGAATTCATTGTACCACGAAAGGAAGGCGGTGCACCCATACCAGAATATGATGGCGAGGGTTCGTTTGAAGAGAAGAATGGCATCACTGTTGTATGCAGTGGTGAAGTATTGGAACAGGTGATTCATCCCACAGATGTAACAAAGAAGATTGTACATTATAGTTTATCAGTGCCGACACCAGCCCCCTTTATTGGGTTCGCGATTGGACCCTTTGAGATGATTAAGTTATCACCATCACAGTTACAGGAAGAGGTTATGAATGCGACAGATTTGGATGAGAATCAGCAGCAGAGTTTAATGGCCGAGATTAACATGATGTCAAATATTTATGCATTTGCGTTACCTGGATCGGAAGAAGTACTTAGTGTTAGTTGTAGTTTTTTAATGCATGTAAGTAGGATGAATAGAGAAAAAAAATTCAAAGCTCTTATTTTTTAATAATAATAATAATAATAAATAGGCAATGCATTTCTTCACTCAAGAATATGGCTCTTATCCGTTTTCAGATTACAAGGTTGTATTTGTTGAAGATGCATGGGCAGATACTGCCTCCAGTGCTTCATTGGCTATTTGCAGGTAAAAAAAAGGATAAATAGGAATATATATATATATATATGAGTATTGAGACTTATTCCCTTGGAACAGTTCTCGATTATTACATCCAGTTGATATCATTGATCAAATATACAGTACAAGACGTGAATTAAGTCAGGCACTAGCACAACAATGGTTTGGTATTCATATTGTACAAAAATCATGGCCCGACACGTGGCTTGTACGTGGTCTTGCCAACCTAATGGGATCACTCTTCATAAAAAGACATCTCGGTAATAATGAATATCGCCTACGTCTTAAAAAGGATATGGAATTATGCTGCATGTTGGATGTCAATCGACCACCTGTCTATAACCCAGCATTGCCCTATCCGCTCGATCCAGAAGATCTTGAATTCATTGATTTAAAAGCACCGCTGGTGTTGTACATGTTGGATAAACGTATGTGTAAGGGCGGTGGTACATTAGGCTTATCCCGCGTGCTGCCAAAAATCCTAGTGTCTGCAATGAGTGGTGAATTAGCCCAGAATGCCATCAGTACCCATTACTTTTTGCGCTTGTGTCGTAAAGTCAGTGGATTCGATACTAAAGTCTTTGCCGAACAGTGGATTTATAAAAGTGGATGTCCGAAATTCTCATTTTCGTTCAATTTCAATCGCAAAAAGATGGTCGTCGAAATATTCATGAAACAGGAAAACACAAATTCATCTCTTTATCCAGATAGTAGCACCTCCATTCACCAAGCAAATAATGATGGGGCGGTGAGCTATCAGGATTTTATAACACCCTTATTTACGGGCAACCTGACGGTGCGTATTCACGAAGCCGATGGTACACCCTATGAACACATATTGGATATCCAGTCAAATAAACACAAGTTTGAAGTGCAGTTTAATACCAAATATAAGCGTATCCGTAGAAACACTAAACGTTTCTTGGCCAAGCAAGCCGCTGCTGCTGCTGCAGTTGCTGAGGAAGAACAGGAAAATGAAGAGAATGGAGAGGGTACGACGGTACTAGGTATTATACCCAGTTTGGGTCTTGGTATGCCGATATTTGAAGATCCAACACAGAAAAAGGAATGGAAGGTGATCGAATGGGGTCAAGATGAGGAGGATACAAGTGGTGCAGCGAGTGCCATGTTTGATTGGATTCGACTTGATGCTGAATTTGAATGGCTTTGTATTTGTGAATTCAAGCAACCAGATTATATGTGGGCTGCCCAATTGACAAAGGATCGTGATGTTGTTGCTCAGCATGAAGCGATTGAAGCATTAAAACATATGCCTTCTTTAGCTACTTCGACTAGTTTATTGCGAGCCATTTTAGATCAGAAATGTTTTTATAAAATTCGAATGGAAGCAGCATATGGCCTCTCTACTGTAAGTTATTGTTTTAAGAAAGAAAACAAACAAACGTTAACATTTATTCATTTATTATTACCAGTGTGCCACAGAAAGTCTAAATTGGGTGGGTCTACATCAGCTTAGCAAGATGTTTAATAAACGCTACTGTTTCCCTGTGAACCATACCCAATTGGAATTCGATGACGGTCTTCCTCTTGTCAGTTCTATTCCAAAGCCCAATAACTTTTCAAATCTGCCTGATTACTTTATACAAAAAGCGTCTATTGTTGCATTCTCACAAATCCGAGATGAACGTGGTTTAACACCTGTTAGAATCAGACAGTTTTTATTGGATCTTTTAAAGTACAATGATAATATTGGAAATGAATTCTCAGATTGTTACTATGTAGCTACATTGGTGTCTGCCCTTGGTGATTCATTAATACCCTCATCCGATTCACCTAGCGAGGCTTTACAGAACGATGACTTTGAAGGAGAGCAGGTAACAGCTGCAGCAAAGGCTGAAATTGAAAGATTCCGTACTCTGGATTATGTTATTCCGAGTTATCACAATATAATTACCGTTACCTGTTTACGAGTGAGTGTTATATATATATATTTACTTAGTAACAGTAATAATAATTATCAACTAACACACTATCTCATCCTAGACAATGACCAAATTAATGCTAAAGGATTTACTACCAATTAATTTGGGTATGTTTATGCAGTATACACGCTATGGAAATTATCTCGAAGTCCGTCTAGCTGCATTTGACAGTTTGTTTATTCTCTGCGGTCTATCGGATGATACACTTAATCAATACTTGTTGAGCGTCATCAAGGATGATCCTTGTGTATACATCTCTCACTACTCAGCTCGGGCCATGCTGGCATGGTTGGGTTTGGCCATGAAGGAAAATTCAGAAGGCCCGAATACTTCCCATCGCTTTGTTGAAGAATTTGCTGAAGAGGAGGGACGTGTGGTTATTGATGATGAGCGTCAGCCACAAAAGAAAACAGCACAACAGGAATTCCAAGCAAGCATTGAAACATTGCGTAAACGTTTTGAGAATGATACAACTCTTCAACAAGCTTTATGGAACTTGCTAAAGTATGTTGGATAAACAACAAGCATTTAAGCTGTTGAATTTACTTATTTTTTCTCCTTTTTTTTTAGTTCTTCTGAAAATTCAAAGTTGGATCATTCTATACGAAAGTACCTCTTGCAGTTCTGCGAATATATGTTTAAACCAATTGATGTCGGTCTTAAAGTTACTATTCGTGTGCCTACATTACAGGTATGTTTATGGTTATTTCATTTTATCATTACAACTTTTATTCTTATTTTTATTTTTTTCTTCTATTGTGTTTTTTTTTTGTCTCTTTCTCTTCATAATCTCTGCTTTGCTTCCAAATAGCCGCACGATATGATCGATGACACTTCTGAACCACCAACTCCAACACAGTCATTTATTCGACTTAATAAGCCTAAAGCTCGTCCAGAAGATAGTAAGTTGTTAATTACGAAAGGAAGAAATTAATAATAAGAAACATGGATTGGTATTAACTTTTTCATTCAAAAGAACCATCTAAACCAAAGAAGAACACAGTGCATATCAAGAAAGAATCAATAGATTTACCTATATCTATTCCTGCTACTTCCTCACCTGTTGCAGAATCTCCTAAAATCACACCAACTTCTACTGCTGTTTTATCCACACCTCAATCACCCACTCCACCTCCTGCTGATTTATCACCACCATCAGTTAGTACACCTGTTACTGTCACGTCCTCAATTGCTACTGCTGTTACACCTTCAACTATTCCAGCAAAACGACCTGCTTCTGATGAGTCAGTACCATCAGCTACAGTGAAAGTACCTAAGGTAATCAAAACTCCTAAAGTTCCTAAAGCTCCCAAGGTATCTACAACGGTTACAGCGCCACCAGCTAAAACTGATTCTCCTACTGTGACTGTAAAACCACCTCGACCTGTTGTAACGGAACCTTCCGAGCCAACCGTGAAAGCGCATTCACAACAGTCATCTACAGCATCATCTAAGCATAAAAACAAGTCATCTGATGGTATCATTGATGATCTTAAGAAATGTAAACGTATCTTTAATAGAATCAATAAGCAAGAGGCCGCGTATTATTTCTGCCATCCTGTTGATGAAGTTGCTGATAACGCACCAGGATACTATCAAATTATCAAGTAAGTCTGCTATTAAAAAAAAAAAAAAAGAGAGGGGACTTCAATCTCATTAATATGTATCTTATTAGACAACCAATGAACTTATCCATGATCAAGGTAAATACAGATAAACGAAATCCAATTATATTTTTTATACTAATACATATCTATTTGTAATCACTAGTCTAAATTAGAGACCAAAAAATATAAATCTATCAGCCAATTTGAGAACGATTTCCGCCTGATGTTAAATAACTGTTATCAATACAATAGCCCAGGCACTTATGTATATAATGAAGGACAGACATTGGAAGCCATATTTGAAAAAGAGTTAGCTAATATTGCAGGACCTCCTCGAGAACATGAAGAAACACAAAACAGAACCATTGTGGAGAGCCCTCGAGCACCTACTACCACAGCTCCACAATCATCCAAGCCTAAACCCAAACCGATGCCAAGTGGTAGTAGTACTTCATCACCAGCTGTTATTGCAAGTACTTCATCACCTAAACCTGCCACCACTTTCCCAGAATTAGTAGAGCGTAGAAAGTCATCTACACCTACTGCTCCCATCCCGGCTGCTCCCATTCCAACACCTCCTACAGCTCCTCAGAAACAGCAAACAGCTGCTATCTCCTCCTCGCCTGTGCCTGAGAGAAAACCCGAACGTGAAAAGTCAGAACGCGAAAAGATGGGCATCATTCTTAGTAAGACTATCGAAAATCGACACGCATTTGAATTTTTACGTCCTGTAGACCCCATCAAACAGGGTATTCCTCATTATGCTACGATCATCAAGACTCCCATGGATCTAGGCAAGATCAAGAGTCGTTTTAAAAATGATCACTATACAAGTGCCTCACAAATGGATGAGGATATGCGATTGATGTTTAGTAACTGTTACACCTTTAACCCACCTGATACGTATGTTTCTACTGAGGCCAAAGCATTAGAAGAAGCATATAATAAGGAGTGGCGCACCTACTTTGGTAAGAGACGTACTTCTACATCTTCCTCTCAAAAGTCGTCATCAGTCAAGGTCAAATCTTCTCCAACAAAGACTGTGCCACACAAGGCACCAACAGAAACGCCATCATCTGTCCCAAGACCAGTCTCAAAACCTTTACCGGCTACACCCGCTGTACAGGTATCGGAGCCACCAAAGGCACCACCAGCTGTCAAGCTAAAGACAGAAAAGCCAAAGTCACCCTTGATCACTGCTACCCCAACTACAAATGGACACAGCTCAAAGCCATCTGAATCAAAGTCAGTGGAAAAACCAAAGACCAAGTTGGTTACTGCTATGGACGCCAACAACAAAAAGCGCTGTCAGCGTATCATGAGCAAACTGTGGCAGCACCAAGGATCCCAATCATTTTATGAGCCTGTTGATGCAGTCGCACTGAATGTTCCCCAATACTATGAAGTGATCAAAAAGCCTATGGATCTCGGCACAATAAGAAAGAACCTTGAAAAGGACAAGTATACGTCGATCTGGGCATACGAAAAGGACATTCGACAGATCTTTTGGAATTGCTACAGCTTCAATCACCCCGAATCGTGGGTTGTGGAACAGGCACGTGGTCTTGAAACGTTTTTCAACCAGATCTTTGCAGCCGAGTTCTCGGATCCCAATAACATCAAGGGCGAGGATCGTCGCTTAGCTCAAAAGATTGTGAATAAATTAACCCTCCACGATGCAGCTGCACTTTTCAACGAACCAGTTGATATGGATTCATTGCCGGGTTATTCAGATGTTGTGAAATATCCTATGGATCTCCGTACTATTTGGGAGCGTTTGGAGAGTGGCAAATATACCAGCCTAAAGGCACTTGATCATGATATTCGACAGGTTTTCAAGAACTGCTTTGATTTCAATGATGCAAGCAGTTTTGGTCATGCTCAGGGAAAGAAGCTTGAAAAATATTATCAAAACATCAGTAAAGAGATGCGCACACGCATTGCTGCTGCCAAACCGGTGTCGTCGTCCTCATCACCTAGTATAGGTTCACCTTCACCGTCGTCATCGTCGAGTACTATACCTGCTAAACGCGCACATCCAAATGAAACATCGTCAACGAGTACTATACCTACTAAACGCCCACATTCAAATGAAGCATCGTCATCGAGTAATATACCTGTTAAACGCGCACATTCAAATGAAGCATCGTCGTCGTCGTCATCATCGAGTCATATACCTGCTAAACGCTCACATTCAAATGAAGATTCGCCTTCAAAACAACCTGTAAAATTGCCCAAGGCTGCAGATACAATGAAATCGCCTATTCGTACCGAATCTGAGAGATCAACCTCTCAGGAGGCACCCCCCACAAGAATGCACCCTACGTTGACTGATCGACTAGAGAGCTTCCTCAAACGACTTATGAATAATAAGGTTGCATTTGGATTCTTGGAACCTGTAAGTAGTAAAAATAAAACATATTTATATATACATAAACTCTTAACCACTTTCTATTTTATAAAAAGGTCGATCCTATTGCATTAAATATCCCACATTACACTGCTATGATCCAAAGACCTATGGACTTTGGTACAATGTAAGCTTTTTTTTTTTTTGTGGATTTTATGACTAGATTTTAAACCTTTTTCTGTTTTGTTTTGTTTTTTTTTTAGGCTCAAGAAACTTCGATCTGGTCAATACAAAACAGTTCGAGATTATGAAAGCGATATGAAATTGATTTTCACCAACTGTTACAGCTTCAATGGCTTTGATCATGCCTTGTCAAAAAACGCCATGGTGCTTGAAAACCTATTGAAAAAGGAGGCACCACTATTACATGCCAAAGAAGAAGAATTACGACACGGCAAACAAGGAGGAGATGCGTCAGTGGTGAAAAAATCTAAATCTACTCCAACTCCAAACATCTCACCCGAAAAAGCAGAGCTAAGAAAATACCGCCATGTCCTTGATAAACTCGCTCAGCACCCATCGTTCTATGCATTTGGTGCACCAGTAGATCCCGAATTATTACAGATCCCGACCTACTTTGATATTATCAAGAGGCCCATGGACTTTGGTACGATCCGTAAAAAGTTTGACAAGAACAAATACGAAACGCCTGAACAGTTACTAGCGGATGCAAAGCAGGTGTTTGTGAATTGCTATTTGTTTAATTTGCCGGATGATGTGGTATCGCAGATGGGAAGGGATGTCGAGGCTGAGTTTGTTCGTCTGTGTAAGGCAAGGAACTTACCTTCCATTCAAGTCACTAAACCTGCGGTTGCTCATACTCAGTAATCATGTGTTAATATAAAGTAAAGACAATTCAATTGTTTTGTAAAAATAAAAAAAAAAATAAAAAAATACTCGTCTTTATGCATTTCTTTATTCGCGACAAAATTATGAAAGACATGTTTTCTACAGCTCAGAGTTTGGCCAAAGTTCGCTTTTGTATAAATGGCTCAAACTCGTTTTTGTAGCTCTAGTTAATTGTAAAACAAACTTTCATTTTGTTTTTTTTTTGGGGAGGGTGGAGTCACTGCATAGCGCTAGCCTTCCTTTTCGGATGGCTTTTTGTACCATAATGTATATTAGGGGAAGAATAAAAAAGAGAATAGATCGTTACGATTTTATTTTGAGGCGATCATATTTAAGATGTCTGGTTTCGATAAGGTAGTGGTATTCCCTGTTTATAGATAATAATCTTAAACAACGTGGATGTAAGAGGAAATAGAAAAAAAAAATTATTTATTGGCTTTATGGGTCTTCTTCTTCTTGGCCTTTGTCTTTGTTTCAAACTTGGTCTCAAAAGAAAAACGCACGCGCTCTCTTCCAATTCTCTTTTCTTCGTTTGTCTTCTTCTCATTCACTTTAACAACAAATTTGTTAAGCTCACACTGTATAGAATACGTCAGTACACTGTTGCTATAGTCAGTTTGTTTGCAATCAATACCTTAACAAAATAAAAAGCTTCGACAATTGAAGGCAAGTGTACAAGGTGGTGACTTTATTCAATCAAAGAAAAGCGATCGATTGCCATAGGCATATATACTCCATCAGCAAGAAGCATCGTTTGGAAAAGCGTACAGTCAAATCCTATCAAAGTATCTGTATTAGATAGCATGTTCTTTTTTGGTACACGGCATACAAAATGAGAGTATACCTTCGACCAAAAGACCTCTTTCTGAACCTCTTGAATGCTTTAGTAATGTTGATGTTTTTGACAAGAAGCTAAAAGTAATGTTTAGGCCTTATTCAGCTGTAGGTATCCACGCACTTATTTACCTCATCTTTCGGCTTCCATTCCTTGCTTCCTTTACCCAGAAAGTACTTTATTTTTATAGTTCGCTTGACATCTGCGGAAGAGATTGATCCTTCCGATAAATCAGGACTAGGAGCTAAAAGAACGTGAATAAGTATAAAATTGGTTTTCAAATATAAAAACTCTTTTGAACGTACATCTCTCTCTTTTCGAGTATTTTTGATTTGCTCGTCCATTTAAGATTCCCGGTGTATCTGAGAGAATGCTTAGGAAGACTTCTTCTTTACCTTCGACTTTTTTTAGTAATCTGATCGTATACTCTAAAATGTCTAACTTCCTAAATAAATCAGCCTTCTACGGTCACTTCAACCTCACAGTAAATTCGATTTCCGACGATAAATCGACTTTCGACGACAAAGTTCGACTGTTTGATCGAGTGCTCGACTTCAACCCTTTTTAGAACTATAAACGTATCACAAAAGCAGTGAAAGAAAAAAAAAGGGGGGAGGCTCTAGTATATTTGGGGGATCTGTATTTGAGTCCAGATGCCTGGATTATGGTTATTGAATAGGATGTTATATACTAAAGCACTTTCTATTGCACAATAGCATGAATAATCATAAAAAAAATGACTAGTTAATAGAGCCGATTTATATATAGGTCATTGAATTTAATATAAAGGTCATTTTTATAGTATAAATCATGTTTGAAGTTTTATGATATATACTACTAGTATAATTCGAGTAGTCTTTTTTTTTTTACTTACTTTCATGACAAATGCACCAGGGGTGTAAATTACACGTCGCGTACTTTGTTTACCAAGACTTCAAAAGACCAGATGAAGGCTGGTAAGCCAGTTGAAGCAATGACAAACAAAGAGGTCAAAAGAAAAGAAAAATAAAAAAAAAGAGATTTAGAAAACCGCTGATTGGATCATTTTTTTTACGCTGATTGATTTTTATTCACGCCAATTGGGTTTTGAAATGTGGCCAGATGTTATAGGATTATATCATCCATATAATAGATTTGTTTGTTTAGGAGTACCATTAAGGTGCTCCTACTATTTTAAAAACTATTATTACATATTATAGTCAAGTTATTTTTTTTTTTTTATTTTATTAAGTCAACAGGTAATTAAATCCCAGTCTAACAGTTTTGAAAACCCGCCAAATGATTTTTGGATTGTCTCTTTGCATTAATTTACAAAATACACTTTATTTCAAAAAAAAAAGTTTTATTTTATTTTCGCCAAGTCTACAGCTTTGCTTTGTGTTGCTGATGAATTGTAGTATATGAATTAAACAGGATTTTGGGCTTTGAAAGCATCCCAGGCCTGATTTAAAGTAGCAAAAACACCACTTGCAATCATTTTTTGTTCCACAGTTACATCAGCAGGAAGCTATTACATGCATGATGAAAAGGTTAGTTACTCACACCTAAATTGCAATTTGTTCTCTTTCTTTTTTTTTTTTACCTTATCAGGATGCACTTTTGCAATTGCCTTCATATAAGCGATTTTACACTTTTTAGGATGAATCAATTCACTCATTTGAGCACCCTTCCATTGAGCACCAGGCCATATTAACGAATCCAAAGTAGCCAACAAAGCACGCAAGTTCTGTTCTTTACCTGTCTTCCAAGCAACAAGACGAGCATTCACATCATCGGTCTTTTGCAGCTTCTCAGCATCATCGGCTTCCTGTTGTGCAGCCTTTGCTCTCATGGCAGCTACAGCCTTGCTCTTATTTAATTCCTCGGCAGATACTTGAGGTGATGATGCAACTGAAGAAGAAGTACTTGCCATTGTTGGATCAAACATGGACATTAAATCACCCTTCTTTTCTGGTGCAGGAGAGGATGATGATTCTTGTTTCTTGGTAACGAGTGGCTTCTTTTTGGGGTTTAATGCCTGACGACAACGTGCCATTGCTTGGTTCACCTTTGGTGTTCCACTGTACTTTACCAATTCGTTATAAGTCTCTAAAGCCTCCTTGTACTTTTCGATATTTTCAAATGCCTCCCCCTTTCTAGATAACGATTTTATAATTTGATCACGCCATTGAATCGTGACTCCTTCGGATATGATATTTTCTTCCCCACTCTTCTGTGCCATAGCAAGTGCTCTATCGCAGTCCTGGATACATTTTTTATAATCACCATTCTTGAGACAACATACGGCTCTGTTATTACAAAGTAATACTTGATGGTCATGACCTTCTGGAAGTAACTCTAACGCACGTGTGTATGCTACCTCTGCATCGCCAAACTGGCCCAATTTAAACTTTTCATTACCCTCATTACGTGCCTCATTTACTTTTTGCATAGTATCAGCTGGTGCATTGATGATGGGTCGAGAACGCTGTACCTTTTTAGGTTGCTGTGGAAGTGGTGGAGGTGAATTTTTAACAGGTGTTTGGGATCTCGATTGAGGTGTTGAATGGCCACTATTACCACCTCTGCGACGTGAGGGTGAAACATAAACATCGTCTCCAATCAAACTTTCCTGCTTGGCCTTTTGCTGAATACGCATTTTGTGAGCAACAGCGGCTTGTTCACGCTGCTTGGCCTCTTGTACCCGTCTCATTTCCTGTATCTTTCTTCTTTCAAGCTCTAAATCTCTACCTCCTTCCTCGTCACTATCTGCATCGTCTACAAATCCTCTCTGAACAACCTGCACATCATTTTCTAAATCAACATTGTCCGTCATCCACTTTGGTCGACTACTATCCCCTGGCTGTTGTAAACGATGTGCTCGTTGCTGTTCCTGCCAATCACCAACAGCCTTTGTTACTTTTTCACGTCCAGTTTTTAAGAACGAGGTAGCATTCTTATAAAGGAAACCACCAAATTCTTGTGCTTGAGCTACAATTTTTTCGGTTTGTTGTTGGATTGGATCCTCCCCTTGTCCTTGATGCTGCTGTTCAACTTGTCGCTGTGTAGGGGCTTGACGTGGGGTTTGACGTTCCTGAGGACGACGAGAAGCAGGACTTCTTGGTCGTTCATTACTATCAAATAATGCCATACGTGCTCTTTCATTTTGAGTTAAAGGAGGGGCTGAAGCAGTTGAAGCTCGATCGGGCTGACTTCTCTGCGCAGCCTCAGAGTTTTGAACCAGTAAATCAATTGCTGCCTGTACATCATAGTTACCCGTTGCCTCCAATGCAATCCTGGACTCTTGCAAACTAAAACCCATATCAATCAAATGAGCAATCATGCCATCCTCTTCATCTTCGTCTATGAATCTATTGTTGTTGTTTACGACATGCTCCTCTTGAACTGGCTCTTTTTGAATATAAACCTCTTCTTCATGTTGAACAGGTAATTCCGGCTATATATTTGAAAACCATTAATTTAATATAAACACTAAAATATAAATTTAACATGCCTTTGGTGAAACAGCAGGACCAGCCAGGATGCCAAGTGGGTTATCTTCATCAGTCGTGGTATACTTCGCACCAGTTGTATCTTTTAAACTATCCATATCAAATGGATCAAGCACCGATGAACTGGGTGTACTCGTTTTATTCACAGGTGCAGTGTCGAGAAGGTCGAAATTCCACTGACCGTCATTCCCGGTACTTGAAAATGACGTATTTGACTGACTACGTCTAATTTAAATAAAATGAGTGTTGTACATAAAACACTTTTTTTAAAAAAGATATCTCGTGACTTACAATTGATTTAAAGGTGTATTTTTATCTTGTGAAGCTTTTTTACTACCAAAAGGGTCCAGCAAGTCTCCAAAGGAAGAAGAAGACTGTGTTTTTTGCTGCTGTTGTTGTAAAGGAGGGGTGGAGTAGTTTGATGACGATTGAACATTATTGGGGGTCAGAGTTCGGAGAGGAGTCGATGATTGCTGTGGTGTCGAGACTGATGACTGCACAGGAGTAGATGCTTGAAGAGGTGTAAGCCAAGGCGATGACTGAGTACTACTACTTGTATTGCCATTACGCATACGCTGTTGCTGCTCAGACAAGCTCAACTTTGATATATCGAGCTGCTGTCTAGGAGAACTTGGTAAAAGGTCAGCAAAAGCATCTTTAGGCTTTTCTTCCTTTTTCTTTTGGATAACAGGCTTTTTGGTCTCTGTCCAGTTTAGGTCTAATAAATCATCCATATTGTTTAGTAAAGAAAGGAAAAGAAAGGAAAAAAATAAGCGGTCAGCGAAATAGAAATAAAGATTTTTTAAAAAGGAAATTAGTGTTTGACACAATGAAATTTTTAGTTTTTTTTGTACTAAGATGATATGCAGCTTTTATTACAATGGCTTTATATTTACTTATGAATGAACATTCCATTCTTTTATTAACAACTAGCAAGATTATACGATAATCCAAGATATTAGTAGCGGAACGGATTGAGTTATATAAGAAAACATAAAGCCATTAGGTAATTGATTGCCATTCATATAGTGTGTAGGCTTATTAACTACTTATTATGTAAGTAAAATAGCCGAAAGACGTGAAATTTGGTTTATCTTACTTCGAATTCATTCAAATACATCAGATTATATAGTGCTTTTCAAATCATTGGATTAAAATAAAAAAGGTTATTTTAGTTGCTCTACTTTCTAAAGAAGTAAAAAGACTTAAGGACTGAGTACTGTTTAAACCCCTTCTATGATAGAATATCTTAATAAAACTTTCATCATTATTCATATCATACTTTAAAACCCAAACATGATAACTTTACTAAGAAGAGAAACCCTTTTTTTTGGAAAAAAAACAATCTTTTATTTGAAGCTAAGGATGGCCCTATTTCACTTTAATAATCATATATCGTTCTACTTGGATATATAACACGCTTGATACAAGTTGGGTGTTGTTTACATTTAATCATGCAAGCTAATGACTATTAAACCAGACTCCGGCTTTACTTCAGTTAAATGCGTATATTTGGAATTATTAGTAGATATTAGATAAAACATGCAATAATTATTTACGTTTAACTTTGACAGATATAGTATATCCTTCACCTTTCAATGTGTCACATTTCTCTGTTGCTAGAGCCAAACCAAGATCTGTCGTAATACTGTATATTTCAATCGCCTTCTGTTTGTCATTAAAATCTTTATCATACAATAACCCGAAATTTTATTCGACATAGCACTCCTCTATAAAGCCTGGAGCATAAATATCTTCGTTTTTTCGGCTTTATATAACCATTTCAGTACTTTCTTGTTGTTTTTCTGTACACCAAATTCTTCATAGTAAGCTAAACCCATTGAACATTCAGCAAAAGCTATTTCCAAAGGCTACACCCTCTCTAAATAAACTCAAAGATTTAGCATATTCAATAGGAACACCTAGTCCATCTCGATACATAACACTCATTTCGATGCACCTACTGGTCCTCTGCCTTTGGTTTTTTGATACTATTTCATGGTCAACTTGTAATTTTGAAGAACATCTTCTACTTTACAATACATACCACCTGCAACTATTTTCGCCCGTGTATTCCTGCCTTCAGTTATTTTGATATCATGTTTTTTTATGAGAGAAAATGTAGGTCTATTTATATTACTTTTGGATGAGAGAATTATAGCTATTGTTTGTTTTGACATCGTTAATTGATGGGATGGATACCATAAGGTTATATCAATCTACATGTGAGGTGGTTGCTTATCATATTATATTTGGTATATACAGAAGACTTGATTTTCATAGTCAAGTTTATCTTGAACAATTACATAATAATTTGAATAGTCTTAATTTATGTGATATTTCACCACAATCTACTGAGACGAGTTCATAAAGCTAAGAGCACGAGTATCAGCTTCGGGGTGCATTAAAGACTTTCTTTTGAATATAAAATTCTCGTACAGAATAGATCTCATGATTATTCGATCCATACTAGAGTTGCTATTAATTTGAAAAAAAAGGAAGAAGAGAAGTAAGGAAGCATGGTCTGAATCATTTATTTTATTTTATTGCGCTAATTAATAAGGACTATGTTGGCAATATTTCTTCTAAATATAGCTGCCAACTTGTTTTTCTTATTTATCTTCATGAGCAATGTTGTTAGAATAAATAATGATTATAATAACAATTGAATATGCAAAAAAGTGAATTAAGTTTCAGTGAAATCGAAAGTAGTTTTACAAGAAAAACACCTTTTCAAAGTTGGGAAAAAGAGCGAAGCACATCTGGAATTACCGGAAAACATCGGACTGACACATGATTAACACCGGACAGTCACGTGATATATGTAAATAATAAATTATTAAAAGTTACAGTAATAAAAACAGTCACTCTGTCCGAGTGGTTAAGGAGTGAGACTAGAAATCTCATGGGCTCTGCCCGCACAGGTTCAAATCCTGTGGGTGACGACATCTTTTTACTTTTATTTGATTTTAATTTTTATTGAATTATAGAGATTTTAATTAAATAAAATAGATTTATTGTAGTAATAACAATATATGTAAAGGCGTTGTTAGATCTTGTTAGGTTTTGAGTGGGTTTCGCAGGTAATAGTGAGCACCAACAATTTAAAGTATTGTTACTATAGTTTTCTTATATAAAAGATAGACTTTTTATACAAGAGGAGAGAAAGAAAGATATAAAATAAAATAGAATGGAATAAAAATAATAATAACACAGAATTATAGAACTGAATCAATATAATATCTATGGACCTTCAACAAATAAAATAGGGCAGAGTACACCTCGATGCCAGCAATCAATATAAATAAGAAATAAAGGGGCTTCTGCGCCAACGCTTTAAGTAATAAGATAAAAATAAATGTGAAGTTAAAGATAAGGTTTATTGTGTGATAAATATCACAGTATTTATATTAATTCAATCAACCATTATCGGTTAAAAGAAAACTAATCTAAAAGATTATTACAAATACAAAATATAGATGTGAATCTATAATCGATCCGTGTGAATGGATAGATAGTTTCCGAATAATATCGAAAGTGTAAGATAAAAAAATACAAAAGGAAATAGTTAATAAAAATGGAATAAATCCTCAAGATATAATGGATAAGGTAATAATCCAGAATATATCAATATAGAATTAAATCTAAATATCTTGAGTGACAGTGATAAAAATAAAATATCAACTGAGGCATGAATATAATTCAATATATCCAGAGCGGAGAGTAAAGGTTGACAGGTAGATAAATCAAGAGCATGGATCACGTATAGATACAGTTACGGGCACTATTGAATATAGGAGGCGTAACAGCGTTGAGCGATTATCGAGGAATAGCGTCATTTTTCTAACTCTAAGACATTGGATTTCTTTTTCACAAGACAAAAAAAAAACTAAAATTAATACTATAATACTATCAGTAAGAAATATTATGAATGGCCCAGTATATAATGAGTATCACTACTATAGTAGAAACTATATACACTATAAACCAAGGAAATAATGCTGATATAGAAATAAACAGTAAAATTTCAAGGTAGACTATTGCCCCAATAGTAAACAATAAATATATAAAAGAGAAAAAACGATATGAAGATAGCATTACTTGACTGAGCCATTATAATTAACAAGCAATTATTAAATGTCATTACTATAATCACAATAACGTTGTTTGGACCCAAATGGTTAAAATTCCCTTCTTTATTGCCTCTGGAAAGCCGAAACCCTTTTAAAAACTTCTGGCATGTGAGTTAATGACACTTGAGATACATCTGCTTTCTTGCTTCTTCTTTTTTTGTTTACGCAACTTTCCAACAATTTTATGGAGAATTTTATTCTGACAATGTAACAATGTTTACCACGAAATTGAAAGTCTCTAATCTGATTTCCAAGTTTAAGTCAGTACGGTTGGTTCTGGTATTCTTGTCTTCGCAAAACGATGGGAGTTGGCTTGGAGTTGCTCACCCAATCCGGTACTCGAGGCACAACCGGCACCAACAATTGGCGACGTAGAGAACGCATCAAGGAAAAAGATAAAGAGAGTGAACTCCTCACATACTATCATTGACTCCGCCAGTTGACCAGCGCATTTTTTATCAATTCATTCATTGAATTAGATCTTGTATTAAAATTGTTAAGTTTTCCTTCATTAATGTCGCCATCCAGTTCTTAAGTGTATGTCCATTTACACCTAAGAAATTCAAAAGCTCTTGTGAGATCAGTGATACTTTAATACCAATTTTTTCTTCGTTTACTCTTGTTTGATATCTGAGATTAAGGTCTTTCACTCGCTTTTTATGACTGTTCCAGTAGACTTCTACTCTTCTATTAGCTTCTTCAGGTGTCTTCATTTTTTGTACTTCTTCTGGTAACTCATTTGATAGTCTATCACATGCTCAAAGGCATGGAAGACTGTCACAGTTATCTATGGCATATTACAAACTAATTGAGGAATGGAAGTCTACAGTAAAGACATTAAGCCTCAATTTATGATAACATCCAAAGTTTGTTGCAACCTACCACTGAATTGATTACAGATAGGTCATTAGTATCGGAAATGAACCCTCTATCGACTAACTTGAAACAGCCGTCATTATTGAGATACTGGATGTCTGCCTGTAACTTTTTTATAAGAACAAAGCAGTTTGAATCCAGGAATTTAGCTCATACATTATTTAGATCAGAAGACATATTTATATACAATTACTACTCAGGTTTAGGCTATATAATTATATTTATGCTTACCTTTAAAAAGAAGAAAAGTAACATTGACCATGAATATTTGTGCTTTACTGTTAATAAATCAATAATAATAAGTATAGAATATACACCATCAAATGGTATCTTACATCTTTGAGAGTACAGCGTCTGTTTGTAGTTTTTTTTCTGACTAAACATATAATATTTAGCTGTCAACAGAGAACATAAAAAGTAATTTAGATGGAATATGAAATATACTTATCATAATAAAATAAACTAATCAGTTATTCGAAATAGGAAAGAAACCAAAAGAAGGCAACCATTAGGTAAAGAAAACGAAAGCAGTAATCCTGCTCCAGTTTCATCCACGGAGGAAAACTATTCATTGCTAACCGACTCTGATCTTCTATAAACGGGTGAAATACCTAATGAGATACTTGATGATGAACAATTGACAAATAAGTTGTTATAGTATGCTGTTTCAATGTCAAAAAAGTTCAAACGCATTGTTCTTTCCGCTACTAAGTCGTACATTTCTGCAGTTGTTGATCTACATAGTGAACAGTCTCTGTCTGATCCACACAGTCATCGCCATTATACTCACAATAAACTGGTTGCTAATTTCAAACAAAGTCTTAGATATGAGAAGCAAAAACACAAAGGTGAAATATAAATCGATCTTAGAGTGGTACCATAGCTGACGGACGCTCCACTATGCTTAAATGGGTATTTTTTTTTTGTAAGAATACGCAAGAAGGATCAAGAAACAGTGTACCATTTTTACTACGACATAATAGGCTACTCTGTAGGATTATGTTTTCAGACATTCAATATACTATTTAAAAATAGTAAAAAAAGAGTCAATCCCTGATTTGCACTTATTTAGCTATTGTAAAACAAATGAAGAAGGTCATTTCAAGTATATTTCTTTTTTTAATTAAAAAAAAGTTTACACCTGCAATTGAATAGTACTTCTACTCCCTAAAGTGCATGACTGGACGTTGAACCTTACTGCAAATCAAGTCAATCACGTTAACTTCTTCAAGAAACAGACAAGAAGTAGAGAGAGAGAGAGAGAGAGAGAGAGAGAGAGAGAGAGAGAGAGAAAGAGAGAGAGAGAGAGAGAGAGAGAGAGAGAGAGAGAGAGAGAGAGAGAGAGAGAGAGAGAGAGAGAGAGAGAGAGAGAGAGAGAGAGGCTGTAACCAGAAAAATAAGAATAAACAAGCTTCATCAAAAGCTATTATGCTACTGTCCGTGAAATCGCAAAAGTGCCTGTGCTAAACTTCATTGATAATTGGGACCACCTCACAACTGGAATAAAAGGGGATACACGCAGAAAACTGAAACCACTGTTGGATCGAATGAAATCAATTAAACATGATAGCACATTGGTAATAGACGAACACAGTACGACAGTTACATGCAGTTCTTTCTTTGGTCCAACATGGAAACAAAAAAACTACAAAAATGGTCAATGGAGAGAAGTTAAAGGAGCTGTGGTTTTTTACAATGATGAATGTCTGAGAAGACTCTACAGAAATGCTACTACTATTAACAGAGACCAAAATGGTTCCTACAACATCGGTCTTGATGGCTTGAGCAAGATTTTATCAGAAGACCACTTCCCTTTACCCGTCTTTGACAGAATATTATATAAATCAAATAGGTAAGTTTTAATAGATACAATCATACATGTACTTTTGAACTCATTTTTTTTGGCACAATCCTATAGCTATAAGCTATTCAACATCAATCAAGCAGTCGAAGTTCCTAATAAGGAAACCGGTGAGCTCTCCACAAGGACGACTTATTAGTTTATAATTAGGCCGCTACTATGAATACGGTACTGATTTAGGAGAGTTTAATTTTTTTTGTGGACGTTTGGTGTCTAATAGATACACAATCTCAAACTATTATCCTTGAAAGGCTTAAATCATCCAAGTAGAATTTTCCATGATTGGTTCAGTCGAGTTTTTTTTTTCGCTTTTCTATATTATTAAGTATACAAGCGTCATATTGTTTTATATTTTTTAAAATGTTGTTAAAAAGATAAGTACAAAATAGCTTAGTTCTTTTAAAATCCTCTCTCTTGGGTTTTAATGAGAATTTGTCACAGCAAAAAGTTTCTTTTTCCATATTTGGAAATTAATACCAATTGTGGTGAACACTAATTTTTTTTTTCTCACGCTGTTGAACTTGAATATTCGATTGAATATTTATACGCAGTTTCGTGATGAGTTTACAGTGGATATTGAATATCATCGGGCTTGTTTCCAGACAATAGGAATTATAAATTTGATGAGAATAGGGTTATTTTAAGGGCTTATTTTATTGCAAACATGTTTGTTTTTAAAAAATATAAATATTATCATTTAAAGCTGATTATCCAAGATGAAGAGAATGTGCCAGTTGTGCATGAATCTTGGTTTTGCTTAAAGTTGAGAGCTTTCACATCTTTTATGTATATAAAAAACATCCATATATTTCCGAAAACGATAAAAAATCATTCTTCAAATGCTTACAAAAAGCTATCACTTTTCTTCTCTCTGTTTTTTTTAATATATTCAAAGCTTTATTACTGAAGGGTAGACAGGGGGGGACTAAAAAGTGAGATTCTGAAGTTCAATTTTCTTATATAAATATAAATGTACTACAGCGGGTCCCATTTTTTCTTTCTATTGTTTTACGCGTTTTCTTCGCTTTTTCTTTTCCCCAAAATGTGTGTTTCTGCTGCAACTGTTGATCTTAGTACTCAGGCCAATATTGACCAAATAAAGACTAACCATGTTCACTTGAACTGGAATGTCGACTTTGAGCGTCAGATTATCTGGGGTAATGTCGTGTTGGATCTTGTCTCTTTGGTAGACAATGTCGATAAGGTCATTCTTGATACCAGTTATTTGGATATTAAGTCTGTTTCATTGAATGGTGATGAATTAAAGGTAAATAGGAGGTCTATATTTGCTTATTCTTGTATTTATACCCCTCCCTTTGCTAGTATGAAGTAGCTGAAAGATACGCAAGCTTGGGTGCTGCTTTGAATATTAGTGTGCCTGCTATTGAAACTGCAGGCACAAAGTTACAGTTGAAAATTGAATACGCCACTACTGAAAACTGTACTGCTGTTCAGTTCTTGACACCAGAGTAAGTCATAAATAAGTATAATTTAAAACTTTTTTTTTTAAAATACATTATATGGTTTTAGGCAAACTCTTGGTAAAAAGCATCCTTATTTATTCTCTCAAAGTGAACCTGTAAGTTGTAACAAAATAAACGAAAACGAGAGAAACTAATAAAATGATAAGATTCACGGACGTGCTATGATCCCTTGTCAAGATTCACCTGCCATCAAGGTCACTTATTCTGCCTCCGTCACTTCCGAACTTCCTGTTGTCATGTCTGCTCTCCACACTGGTATCGAAGAAAAGGGCAACTTGAAGACATACAACTTTGAGCAGAAGACCACTATTCCTTCTTATTTGATTGCTATTGCTGTTGGTAACTTGGTAAGCCGTGAAATTGGTCCTCGTAGTAGCGTATGGTGTGAACCAGAGATGATTGATTCTGCTGCATGGGAGTTTGATGTAAGTGTTTTATATATTGTATTGTGTGATAAAACAATATCTTATATTAGTATTATATATATATATATATAAACAGGACACTGAATCATTTGTTGCTACTGGTGAGGCTTTATTGACTCCTTATGAATGGGGTCGTTATGATTTACTCGTTCTTCCCCCATCTTTCCCTTATGGTGGTATGGAAGTAAGTGTTTGCGGGAAAATGCGAGGAATAAGTGATGATATTAACTAGCTCTCTTTTTATAATAGAATCCTTGTTTAACTTTTGTTACACCTACTCTGTTGGCTGGTGACAAGAGTGCTGTTAATGTGATCGCCCATGAAATTGCTCACAGTTGGATGGGTAACTTGGTTACAACTAATTCTTGGGTAAGAAAAAGAGAACTACGTGTATAAGTAGAGTCAGTTTCTGAAAGTAAATATATAGAGAAACTATTGGTTGAATGAAGGCTGGACTGTTTTCATTGAGCGTAAGATCTTGGGCCGTCTTGGTGGTGAGCCCGTTCGTCAATTTGAAGCTTTGAGTGGTGAGTGTTACACATTTTATATAATGTTAATCAAAAGTCCATAAAAATTGATAATGTGTGTGTTAGGTCTCAAGTCCTTACAGGAAAGTGTTGATTTGTTTGGTAAAGATTCTCTGAAAACAGTATTGAACCCTGATCTTAGAGATGGTGCAGATCCTGATGACTTTTTCTCCAAGTAAGTAGAAAGTCAGCTTTTTTTTTTTTATATTTTATTTATTAACCTTATTTTAATCATTATTTTAGAGTTCCTTATGGTAAGATGATAAAAATAAGAGAGGCAAAAAGAATTATAGCTAATATTTAAACAGAGAAGGGATTCAACTTTTTGTATCATATTGAGAAAGTTGTTGGTGGCCCTGATATCTTCGAGCCATACATGAAGGCCTATGTAGAAAACTTTGCTTCCAAATCCATTTCTACTGAAGATTGGCAGGAATTCTTATTTCAATATATGAAGAAAAATCACGGCCAAGCCATGATTGAAAAGTTAAACACAATTGACTTTGATGCTTGGATTAACAAGCCTGGTATGCCTCCAGTTGATAATGAGTTTGATACCACTTTGACTGATGCTTGTATCGATCTCGCCAAGCGTTGGGATCAAGCTCGTGCTTCTGATGATTTGTCTCAATTCTCCTCTAAAGATGTTGAGGATTTTACTGCTAGCCAAAAGAGTAAGTTATAAACAAGAGCAGACATTTTAAACTGAAAATATCTAATCGAGCGATATGATAGTTGTCTTTTTAGAACGTTTGACCGACTGTGAGCCTTTACCTCATCCTCTTATTGAAAAGATGGATGAACTTTATCAGTTTACTCCTAACCACAACGCTGATTTGCGTCTTCGCTGGCAGCAAGTGTGCCTTATGACAAGCTACGAGCCTATCTATCCTGAAGTTGTCAAATTTGTAACCGAACAGGGTCGTATGAAGTTTGTTCGTCCTCTTTATCGTCAGCTTCACGAAGCCAAGAATGGTGCACAGTTGGCAGTTGATACCTACCTTGCTCATAAATCCTTTTATCATCCCATTGCAGCTCAATTGATCGAGAAAGATATTGGCTTGACAAAAGCATAGGTTATTTTTTAAAAAATAATAACATAAATAAAACGTTATGTACAAACAAATAAAACACATTTCTCGAACAATAGTTTAAAAAAAGATATAAAAATATTAAGGATTTTTGGTGATTGTCAAGAGAACAAAGTTTATTGAACACTCGACGTGTTTCGATGTCAGAAAAGTGAACTTGTTGCTTAATCGAAAAGACCGAAACCCATATCCTATATAACAAGATATTAGTTATTAAAATCACCTTTATTTTTCTTATTCCTTATGTATACTTACATCATCGGATTCCTCCTTCTCTTCCTCAGCAGCGGCAGCAGCGGGAGCATCAGAGGAGGCAGCAGCGGCACCACCAGCAGCGGCAACAGCACCACCAGCAGGGACAGAGGACATCTTTTCCTTACCCTCAGCAATGAGCTAATAGATATATACATGTTAGAGAGAGATATTATCATCATTATTATTGCTTTTTATACACTTTACCTCCTCAACATTCTTACCCTCAAGGGAAGAGATCAAAGAGGACAAACGTTCCTCATCGGCTTCAATACCAACGGAAGAGAAAAGTTGCTTAACACCGTCAGCGGAAGGAGTCTTACCAGCGGTGGCGAGAAGAAGGTAGGCAGCGAGATACTTCATGGTTCGTAATTAAACGGTGTCTGGAAAAAGAGAGGGCGAGCAAGGGCTTCAACTAACAAAAAAAACTTTAACAGCGAAAATTTTTTTTGTGACTTTCAAATTTGATTTTCTTGTAAATTTGTAAGAGTCAAGTCTTGCGTTTCGCCCAGTGTCATATTAACTCGATATCTATAAAACAGATGTCAATACAAACATACAAAGTAATACTTGAAAGTTTAAAACTGGTATCGAATTCGACGAGAGGCAGCTCTCAAAAAAAAAAGTCGGGAAAGATTCTCCAAAGCAATTGTTGCAAAAGGGTACTCTTCTTTCCAGTGTTATTTACAGAATATTTGATGTTAAACGAACTGGATGATATTATGGTTTAATGGCTATACACGAGAGCTTTATTTATTTATTCATTTTTGCTAGCAGACTCAGTTATTTCCAAAATCCACATATACATATATCTTTGTCCTATCTTGATAATGTTGTTTAAGCTGTCTTTCTTAAAATATAAGTTAAAAAGCATTGAAACGCGTATAGTATTGCTTAGCCATGTTTTTAAATCATGCACAAGGAATGGAAGTAAAAAAGAAGGCTTTTATTGATTTTATTAAAAAAAAAATTGGGAATCACACAACAAAAGCGACTAGACCACAATCATGTACGCAGACAAAAACTATACGACCGTGGATTTAAATATAAAAGATGGAATCTCGAAAACAAAAGAGGCTGACCGATATAACTTAAAGCTTTCAAGATTTAAGGGAAGAGCGATTTAAAAAATAATTGTGAATAATAAAAATAATAAAGATGATAAGCAATGGTCTTTCTGCAAATAAAAAAAAAAAAAACCAATAAGGTCATTTTAAAGAGGTACATTGATTTCAATAAGGAAACTTAAAATTTCCATCTTTTATATTTTATAAATAAAATCATCCCTTTCTGCTGTTGCTTTAAAATAGTGAAGAATATATATAAATTCAGAATAGATGACAAAAAAAAAAATCCTTTGGGATAGGAATAACTGGTATCTAAAATAAAAGCATTGTTAATAAAACGAGCATAAAGGATAATAGATTAATAGATTAATAGATTAATAGATTAATAAATAAATAAATAAATAAATAAACCTACTCGTAGTAACTGAGGGTTAGACATATGGTATTATGAACATAAAGAAGAATATGTTTATTAACGAGTTAAAGCTGGAGGACATTTGTTCTTGTGTCTTATCATGTAGAGGATATCCATTCCTGCCATGTGCTCTCTATTAAAATGGTTATTGTAGTTTTCACATGGCATATCGCTTAAAGACTGTATACATTACGTAAATCAAAGACGACACGAGAAATCTACCGTTTAGTTATTACCATACCTTTTGTCTTATAATTTAATTGGAGAACTTAAAGGTTATCTACATGACCAAAGCTAACTCAAATTTCTGGACAAATGTTTACAACGATATGAGTATC